>BCLG01002023.1:51396-76824 GCA_001602295.1 Zoysia matrella
GGCGTAGGAGCCGAGCCACAGGCGCTCGCGCGTGCCGGGCACCCGGATCTCCGACACCCACTTGCCCCATGGCCGCCGCCGCACGCCCTTGTACTTGTTGCACCGCCGCGGCTCCGCTCCTCCGCTCGCCATCGACCGGCTCATCTCTCCACCGGCGTCGTCGGTGCGCTATAGGAGTACGTGGGTTCCCTCTGTGCCCTTCAAGTTCTCTCTCGCTCTGTGCTGGCTCAGTCTCACACACACGACGCCGCCCAGGCACCTATTTATACGTGTGTGAGTGGAGGTCAGAGCCTCACAGGGGTTGACCATGCCATTCCTGCAGCCTCAGCCCTCAAGGCTCCCGAGTAAAAAGCACCTTGGCCAGTGCTTAATTTGCACATGGGTATTCTGCTCTTCTTGCTTGGGTGGAGTGCGGGCCATGCACGTGGTCAAAGTTACCACTCACCGTCGGGCATGCTGACACAAGCGCTTACGTACGCATGCGCACGAGCTGTGTTGCCGTGTTGGTCTCCGCACGACCGCACGACCGCACGACCGCACGCACCGAAGGTCCGAAGCGAAGAAGAAAGCTGCTGGTCACGTGGCAAACGACTTGTCGAGTGGACTACAGTGTTACTAGTACGTTCTCCGACGCTGACAGTCAATGTTCTGTGCTTGCCCGTCGCCGGAGGGAGGTCGATCGCCTGAATCACGTCGATGATTAACGCCCATGTGGTAGTGCTTTGGATTATGAAAAATTAACTTTAGCCTTTAGATTACGGGGTTCAGCAGCATTTAAAAATAATCTAAAGCCTTTTTAAAATTGTTTGAAAAATCAGATTTTACATAAAATTATGCTATGAAGAGCAGCAGATGTTTTGCTTTCCTTCTAGTTCATTTTTTCCATCAGATTTTAGCTAATTTTTGAATATAAATAATTTTAGGTGATCCATTTGATAAAAATTATGTATAATCAGCTTCATAATTAACTCTATAATCCCTACCAAAAGGCTTAAGTGATTAACCGCTAACAGTAAACCAGAGGTCCAGAGCCAGCCTAGTGTGGACGCTTCTCCTACGAACCGTCATTGACGTGATGCAACTGGAATCATCAGACCATGCATGTCAAAGGTTGCCTCGAAGCTTGAGGACGGTGGAGCGCACACGTCGGACGCCAAAACAGGTGGGTGTCAACGTGCCCGGCCGTCAACCAAGTAAAACGCGACCGTATAGTATCGTCAATCTCAACCGTAGCGCGATGACAAGATAATGGTAATACCCAAGTCGCCACAAATTCGTATGAATGTTAATTATTTAATATATAATATGTATTATTTGATTATTCTCTTCTCAACTATTATTGCAATGAAAACCATATTAAAAACGGATTATAAATGAATGATATATATGACAATTCAAGTTTTTTTTTGAGAGGATATGACAATTCAATTAAAAAAAAAGAATATAGACCAGCTAGGTATTGAGCCCACCGTCTGATCGTTTGGCCCATTACGGAACTAAAAAGCCTACTACCAACTAACAGGCCGTGGGCTGGCTACTCATCCGCAAAACGATCGAGGGCGTCCAATGGCACATCGGCTTCCCGTTTCACCGTTGACGGACGCGATCAAACTCGGCGAAGCCACCGAGCGCCTACCAAGAAGGAGACGTGGGCCACGAAACGGCCCACGCGGCCGACGTAGCATCCGCCGCTCCCATACCAAACGCCGCCCGCTCTCAGCTTGCTCCTTGAACAAAGGCATGTTCGTGAGCTGGAGATATTGAGCATCTGTAGTTCCTTCAAAGTTTTTCAGTGTAATTTTATTTTCTTGCTGGAGCTCTTTTCGATGGGGCTGGATGTAATATTAGCTTGCATTAGCTAATGAAAATCCAACCCTTTTTCTCCAAAAAAAAAAAAAAACGCCACCCACGCTTTCCTTTTTCTTCGAAACACTCTTCGTTCTCCAAACTGCCCTTGCCTCGCGCCGCAAGACAGCTCCAATGGCAGCGGCAATTCCGTACTTCCACTCCAGCCTCCGTCTGATCGTCTCCAGTCCACGCTGGTGTCTGGTGAGCAACACGGCCCACTACCTAGAATCAAGCCGGCGCGTCGACCCAGCCAGAGAAGCTGTGACAACCGCTACGGTGCAGGAGAGCACGGAAGCGCGCGCCTCACCAAGTGTTTGAATGTTGGCGTTTTGCCGCAGCAAAGACGAACTTTGAGAGTGAGTCGGTTGTAACCAGAGAGCTAGGTCCAGCTGTCATACTTAGACTTGGATATAAAACAAGGGGTGTGTCTTTGATGTAAATGTAAAGGCAGATTGAAATAATGAAATAAAGAATACAACCACCGTTCCTCCTCTTCGGTTGTTGTCAGCGTGCTTGCTTGCTCAGCGGTAGCCTGTGATAGCGCTCACGCCTCGACGGTAGCTCTTCGTCGGCAACGAGCTATCACAATTGGTAATCAAAGCTCTATCCTTCCTCGGCATGTGGGCGGGTCGGTGTTCGTTGAAGATCGCTCAACCTCTTCTCTGAGCATCCATTTTTTTTCGGGCGGCGACGTTGCTAACAGAGCAACGACGACCTCTCCGTGGGTGTCTTACCTTCACGTCATCTTCCAGGTTTGGCTTGCTCTGTGCAGCAGTTGCAACGGCGCCGTCGAGGACACCGAAGCCGTCAGCAGAGTCGCAGCTGATTCTGGCGGCTATGGAGGCAGAGTCACAGAAGGAGGAAGCACGCTGGTTACGCATGTTCGGGGCGCTGAACACGCTGACGAACCGTCTCGTAGCGATGGACGAAGTTCAACAGCAGTTGATCGGGCAATCGAACCTCGCAACGGCGGTGGCGGAACAAGCGGCACGCGATCGGGACTTGTTGACCCAGCGGGTGGAGGAGACGGGACGTGCGGTGGCTCGCCTCTCTCTCGAGCAGTTGGCGCGTGATCTGTAAAACTACTCCGATTCAGGCTCGTCAGAGTCGCGTCCGCATTCACGGCATCGTCATGATCCAGATCAGACACGACGATCTCCTGCGCCCCACAGGTGTTCAACGGATGGCCACAATCAGCAACATCGCGGGTGGTGGAGCATTACTGCCGAAGTTGTCGTTTCCTTGATTCACAGGGGAATATCCGACAATCTGGCTGGCCAAATGTGAGGACTATTTCTCCATCTACAAGGTGAACACGTGCCTCTGGGTGACTGCGGCATCAATCCATATGGAGGGCACTGCTGCTCAGTGGTTGCAAATGTACAAGAGCAAACATGTGCTGGGTGATTGGGACAGTTTCGCTGAGGCGGTGTTGCAGAAGTTTGGATCGTATGAGTATACCAGGGCGATGCATGAGTTGTTAAGTATCAAGCAAAAGGGTACTGTGGAGGAGTATATTGCAGAGTTTGAGAGAGCTCGGTATGCTACTGCGATGCATAACTCAGAGTTGGATGAGGTTCTTTATGTGACTCAATTTATCAAAGGGTTGAAGCCTGAGATTCAAGGACCAGTGCAAGCACAAGTGCCTCTGTCAGTGGATCGAGCAGCTCTTCTGGCAACTATTCAATAAGAGGTCCAGGACAAGGGATACAGCACAGGATCTAAGTCCTTTCTCTCTGCAAAACCATTGTTCGGGTCGACGAAGGGCGAGTCAATGAAGGCAGCAGGCTTGCAACAGGATCTATTGAAGGAACGACAGGTGCGTGACTACCGTCGTATCCATGGACTCTGTTTTGCCTGTGGAGACAAGTTCGATGGAAATCATGCGGCCACGTGCCCCAAGCGTGCTCAGGCTCAATTGCATCCTTTGTCGGGTGCAGATTTGACCATGCTGTTGTCAGATGAAGTATTGGAGCAGCTTGCTGAGGAAGATGGGTTAGTTGCGGAACCTGGAGTTGTATCTCTGAATGCTCTTTTTGGGACTGATGATGGTGAGAGTATTTGGTTACGGGCTTTGGTTTGTAATCAGGTTTTGGTGGTGTTGGTTGATTCTGGCAGCTCTGGGAACTTCATTAGTGCTTCTGTGGTCACTAAACTGGGATTGCCTGTTTAGTTGTGCTCACCTCTGTCAGTTCGGTTGGCTAATGGTGAAGTGTTGTTATCTGACCGATGTGTTTCCCTGTTAGAATGGTGATGTGGTGGGTTCTGGATGTGGGTGCTTATGATGTGATCTTGGGTTTTCCTTGGCTACGGCAGTTTAGTCCTTTGCTTTGTCATTGGGACAGGAAGACATTGGACTTCCAGGATGCGGGAGTGACAGTTCATTTGCAGGGAATTATATCTTCTCTCCCTCCTCATGTGGATGAAGTGTCAGCCCTACATTTGCATAAGTGGCTGAAGGGGAATGAAATTTGGGCTTTAGCAGCGGTGGAGCCGGTTCCTACTGACAGTTTGTTCTCTATTCCTGTTTCAGTTGATGTTCTGTTACAGGAGTTTCAGGACATGTTTGCTGATCCTTAGTGCTTACCACCATCTCGGGCTTTTGATCATGCAGTATCTCTGATTCCTGGGGCGGTACCGGTGAACGCTAAACCTTATCGGTACTCACCTTTGCATAAATCTGAGATCGAGTGTCAGGCCCTGTTAGAAGCTGGGTTGATCGTGCCAAGTGTTAGCCCTTTCGCCTCACCGGTTTTGCTGGTTCAGAAGAAGGACAGTTCGTGGAGGTTCTGCGTTGATTACCGCAAGCTGAATTCTCTCACAATCAAAAATAGATTCCCAATGCCTTTGGTTGATGAAATCTTGGATGAGCTTGCGGGTACACAGTTTTTCTCTAGTCTTGACATGCGTGCTGGTATCATCAGATTCGCATGTGTGCTGAAGATGAGAGCAAGACCGCATTCAAAACGCACCATGGACACTATCTGTTTCGAGTTATGCTGTTTGGATTGACAAATGCGCAGGCCACATTCCAGTGTGCGATGAATTCTGTCTTGGCACCATTCCTCCGCAAGTTTGTGATGGTTTTTACTGACGATATCCTTGTCTACAGCCCATCATTGGATTCTCATTTGGAGCACTTGCGGCAAGTATTTGTCAAACTGAGGGAGCATCAGTTTTACTTAAAATGGTCCAAGTGTCACTTTGCCAAGAAGGAATTGACATATCTCGGGCACATCATTTCTTCTGAAGGTGTTACAACAGATCCTAGCAAAACTGAGGCAATGACTCAATGGCCTACCCCAACCTGTCCAACTGAGCTTCGTGGTTTTCTCGGGCTAACAGGTTACTATCGGAAGTTTGTGAAGCATTATGGGGTGATCGTCAAACCATTAACCTCCTTGCTAAAGAAGAAGCAGTTCTTTTGGTCGGATCAGGCTCAGGAAGCTTTTCTGAAACTCAAAGAAGCTATGATGTCTACACCTGTTCTAGCCTTGCCCCAGTTTGATCAACCATTTACCATTGAGACAGATGCATCTGATTTGGGAATGGGTGCTGTGTTGATGCAGAATGGGCAACCGATTGCGTTTCTTAGTAAAGCAATGAGTGATAAACACAAGTCTCTGTCGATATATGAAAAGGAGTTCTTGGCATTGATGCTCGCTGTTGATAAGTGGAGGCAATACTTGCAACGTGGCGAGTTTTTTATACAGACTGATCACAAGAGTCTTAGCTTCTTGGAGGACCAGGCCCTGCAGTCTGATCTTCAACAACGTGCAATGGCTAAGTTGATGGGACTTCACTTCCGTATCTATAAGAAAGGAAAGGAAAACATTGCCGTAGATGCCCTGTCTCGTGTGCCTCATCTGTTCGCCATCACTTCAATTACAGAGGTTCGCCCACTCTGGATCCAAGAAGTATTGAACTCATATGTAACTGATGGTGAAGCACAACAGCTGTTAGCATCTCTGGCTGTTGCAAGCACTGATGAAGCCGGGTTCTCTCTTCATCAAGGGCTGATCCGCAAAGATACTCGCATTTGAATTGGGCAGAATTCAGCTTTGCGCACGAAATTGATTTCTGCTTTACATGACAGTGCGATGGGTGGACATTCAGGAACTCAGGCTACCTATCAGTGGATCAAGAAGCTATTCTATTGGAAAGGTTTGAAGAGTGATGTTGAGCAGTTTGTGAGGCAATGTCAGACATGTCAACAGGCCAAGAGCGAGCGCATCCACTCGCCGGGTTTATTGCAGCCTTTACCAGTGCCGGATAGTGCTTGGCAGGATATTACCATGGACTTCATCAAAGAGTTGCCTCGGTCTGATGGCTTCAATACCATTCTTGCGGTGGTTGATCGCTTTTCCAAGTATGCACATTTCTTTCCTTTGAAGCATCCCTTTTCAGCTCCCCCAGTGGCTCAGATCATTTTGGACAATGTTGTGAAACTACATCGTCTGCCGCGCTCGATTGTGTCTGACCGAGATAAAGTATTCACCAGCAATTTCTAGCAGCGGCTGTTTGAAGCTTTGCAAATCAAGTTGTCTTTGAGCACGGCTTATCACCCTCAAATGGATGGGCAAAGCGAGAGAGTTAATCAATGTTTGGAGATGTATCTCTGTTGTGCTATGCATGCTGCACCAAATCAGTGGAAACGATAACTTCCATTGGCCGAATTCTGGTATAACTCTTCGTTTCATACTGCACTGGGTTGCTCTCTTTTCAAAGTTTTGTATGGATATGAGGCTCCTTTTGCTGCTGCTCCTCTGTTAGCTGGATATGGTGATGTATCTATGAATGACTTGCTGTTGGAACGTGCTGCCCATACAGAACTTTTGAAGTCCCAATTGGCAGCAGTTTAGAACCGGATGAAATCACAAGCTGATCGACACAAGACCAACAGGGAGTTTCAAGTGGGCGATCAGGTCTTACTTAAGCTGCAGCCATATGCTCAACAATCTGTTGTCAATCGCCCCTGTCCGAAGTTGGCGTGTTCTCTGGGCCCTATCGTGTGCTGGAACGCATTGGTGCGGCGGCTTATCGTTTGGAGTTGCCGGCAGAAGCACAGGTCCACCCGGTGTTTCATGTGTCACAATTGAAACTATTCATAGCAAATTACTCTCCAGTTTACACTAATCTTTCGAAGGCGGTTGATTTGGATCGGGCGCATTTGGAACCAGAGCGGATTTTGGATCGTCGCCTGGTGAAGAAAGGAAATCATGCCATTGTGCAAGTGTTGGTTTCCTTCCGCCATTGCTAGGGGTCAAGCAATTCTTGGGCCGACGAAGGTGTGACAACCGCTACGGTGCAAGAGAGCACGGAAGCGCGCGCATCACCAAGTGTTTGAATGTTGGCGTTTTGTCGCAACGAAGACGGACTTTGATAGTGAGTCGGTTGTAACCAGAGAGCTAAGTCTAACAGTCATATTTAGACTTGATATAAAACAAAAGGTGTGTCTTTAATGTAAAGACAAATTAAAATAATAAAATAAAGAATACAAGCTTCCTCCTCTTCTTGGTCAGCAGCAGTCTGTGATCGCGCTCACGCCTCGACGGTCGCTCGTCGTCGGCAACGGGCTATCACAGAAGCGCGTTCCAAAAGCATCCTCCTCGTCTTCCTTCTTCGGCGGCTGAGATCTCTGCTTGCGGCGGCGGCGGCGATGGCGTCCTTCTCGGAAGCTCCTCCCGGGAACCCCAAGGCCGGGGAGAAGATTTTCAAGACCAAGTGCGTGCAGTGCCACACCGTCGATAATGGCGCCGTGCTGGTCGCGATTAACCTCGCTGCTTAAATAGTGTTGGATTCGAAGTATGCGTTCGTAGTAGATTGATGTTACGCCTAGATTTCTCGATGCTTCCTGTTGTGCTCTTTGCAGCTTCCCATATCTTGTTCGATTTTAAGGCTTGTCCTCCTGTTAGTATCACACTACTATCACTGAGAAATGGAAAATATTCCTCTAACAGAAAAGATTCCTCAAACAGAACCTAAATAATCTTCTTGTTCAGTGTCATGGATATAAAACTATAAATTGTATTTGTTCTTGTTAATGGTAATATATATATGTTAACTTGCAGGTCCGAACTTGAATGGTCTTTTTGGTAGGCAGTCGGGTACTACCCCTGGCTACTCCTACTCTGCGGCCAACAAGAACATGGCTGTGATCTGGGAGGAGAACACTTTGTATGACTACCTGCTTAATCCTAAGAAGGTACTGTTAGTGCTTTCTTCCAAATGTTTATATTCAGTATGTATTGATAGGAAATAATAAGTTCTTATGTACTTACTAGTACATCTTTAACATCTTGTTCTGTGTTTGGCTTGTTGCAAATGGGAATGTGAAAGTAGCCCATAATTTCAACGCTAGGGCCTGTATCACTCAAAACGAACACTCTAGGGCTTACTGTTATTTTAACACATAACCTGGTAGATGAAGCTTAAGTGACGAACCTACTGAACTTGAACAATTTTTAGTATGTGGATGAATTACCCCTGGAAGCATAATTAAGTTGGCTGCATGCTGCAGTAAGAGGCTAGCAAGTAAAGTAGCAGTTGCTGATCATGGCTAAGTTATATAATAGTGTTACAACCAGCTATGATTATTTTCTACTCTCTAGTAGAGATATTTGACATGCTTTCTTTAAATTTCCTGACTGCTTTTAAACTTTATTGTTCATAATCTGACTCTTTTGACTTCTGTTTACAGTACATTCCTGGAACCAAGATGGTCTTCCCTGGATTGAAGAAGCCCCAGGAGCGTGCTGATCTCATCGCCTATCTGAAGGAAGCCACCTTTTAAAAAATGTGGTGTCAGTTTTTACCCTGAGGAAATGATTCATAAGCTTAATAAAGAGGTTTAGACAATTTGGGAACTTCTGGTTGGACAGAGTTGCTGTTCAATCCACGAGACAAATTTATCCGTTCTTTCTTAATGTGTCTTTTGAATGTCTAGGTGTTTTAGTGGAGCAAAACATTATTTAACTTTTATCGCTCTTGTTCCAATTGCTGGAAAATTTTGAATGTGCCTTATGCGAGCATATTTTTGACCATCGGGTGGTGGAACTAGAATGCACCCATTTTGTATGGAGATCTTTGAAGTTGATCCATGATTTTGGGCCCTGTTGATTATATCTTACTTGCAACTGATTGTATGTTTGTGTCCTTGTTGGCGCTCGCATAAGGCTATTTTGGTTGCACCTTCAATTTGTCCAGTGCCTCCTGTGGAAGTAAACAAGCGGCGGTGCAAATTCTTACAGAACTGCGATGAAAGTATATTGGCAAATCTTTCTTTTATTCGGTTTCTCATGTCAAGTGATCCAACGGTGGTTCTGATTTTGATGGAACTGTGATGAAAATAATCTGGTAATGTTTATTTAGAGTTGATGGGTAGTTTTTCGCCACAAGTTTGGCCGCCAATCCGCCATTCTAATCTAGGTTTGAATAGAGCACTTTGTATCCGCATGATCAAATGATATGAAAGTCGCATGGCATCTGTTACGATCTGCTAACTATTTTTATTGTCTCAAACTTTCTTTACAAGTTGTAGCTTTTGAACTTATGCAACAGCTCACACCATATGCACGCACTCACACTAAAACATAGTACTCCACTATTGTGCAAGGTAGACCTACAAACCAAACTGCCTGAGAGGGAGTACATGCACGTTAGGATAGGTTTGTATTATCAACAGTTCGGATTGTTACCATCCCAGTGGTCGTGCCGGAGTGGTTATCGGGCATGACTAGAAATCATGTGGGCTTTGCCCGCGCAGGTTCGAATCCTGCCGACCACGTCTTTTATTTTGTCGCTAATTCCCCGAACCACCGCGACGTTTCCCGCCAATACAGCTTTTGCGCTTTTCGAGGCCACCGTGCACCTGTACGGTACCAGTCGTCCAGTCCAGTCACCCCTGAGACCGGTCCCACACTCGGCGAGACAAGCTCCGAAGTCCGGACCCCGTCCGTCCGGCATTGTGGACACGCGTCGTTCGTTTCCCGGCCACACAGAACGCTTTTCGAGGCCACCGTTCACCTGTACGGTACCAGTCGTCCAGTCCAGTCACCCCTGAGACCGGTCCCACACTCGGCGAGACAAGCTCCGAAGTCCGGACCCCGTCCGTCCGGCATTGTGGACACGCGTCGTTCGTTTCCCGGCCACACAGAACACTTTCCGCAAAGCCCTGCTCTTCCCCGACGAATCGCCCCCAAACCCCAAGCGCATCCTCGCCTCTGCATCCAGCACCATTCCCGCATTGTAAAGTCCGGCCGACCGGTCGGCGGAGATGGGGAGGGGGAGGCGCCGCCGTGGGGCCGGTGCGAGCGAAAGCACGAGCGGGAGGAAGCGCCCGCGGCGCGCCGTGGAGGAGGACGAGGAGGAGATGGAAGTGAAGGCCGAGGCGGGGAAGGACTACACAGCTTCGTCTGCAAGGACGGCGGCGAGCTCCGCGACCGCGACTCCAGGTTTGTTTACTCGTCGCCGCCGGGGCGACCCTCCTCGTCTCTTGGTCCATCTCGGTATCCGTATCTGACGTGGAGGAGGACGAGGAAGAGCTGCCAACGTTTAGCACTAAAGTTGAATTGTATGTATGCACCGGATCTTGCTCAGCCGGGCCAGATTGGAAGCTCGGTCTCGCGTTCTAGCACTCGGAGAGCCTCTTTTTCAGGTGCTTATTGTCATGGTAAGATTTCAGATTAGAAGCCGTCTGAAGATGTGGAAGGTGACAGAGACCTCGGTCACGCTTAACCGATAGGCATGACAGAGGTCTTGGTCTTGCCAATACGTTTGCTGTGACCAAATGATCTACTTAGTAGATTCTAAAAATATAGTTTCACATGTATTTTTTAAAATATTAATAAAAAGGTTTAAATAATAAAACACTCCTCTAGCTGTTGTGTTATGTCCATTCTATTGATGCATCCACCATTTTGAGCTAACTGGCTTTTGTTTCTTCTTCACACAGACGCAGCTAATAAATCCAATTCTGCTGGTGATACGCTAGGCAAATTTGTTCAAGAGGAGGATGTCATAGGTTCACTCTTACTCTCCTGTTCTCTTACTAGTTACTTTTGAGTAGGAAGTTTATTTTACTCTCCTGAACAATTGACTATCTGCTTCACCCTCTGAACACCTCTTCCTATTCCTGAACTGGAAATTTTATAGTCATGCCTTTTTTGTATTTTTAGCTGTTCAGTAACATAATCATGAAGCTGTTTACTACAGAACTTGACTCCCCAGATGCACAAGTCTATAGCAATCCGGGATGTTAAATGCATGAAAAAAGTATTGTTGTTGCCAGTGTTCTAACTCTGGTTTAGTCTCAGTCCTTTATGAAGCATTAACCCCTTTTCCTCCATTTGCTTATGCTGTTTGTTTTGACAAAAGGCTCATTTGTCTTATATGTGACCAAATACAACTTGTTTCAGCTGTTGATGCTGGCATGAAAACTCAAGTTAGTATTGATCTTAAAGCTGAAGAGAATTTGCTTGAGAGAGGTGAGCAAACATCTAGTACTATTGATCTAGAAGCTAATGATGCCAGAGACACCCTTCCTGTGAAGCGCGAGACAGATGACACATTAGCCAGAAGTGGAATCTCACCGGGCACTTGTGCATGGTATTACATCGATCGTGAGGGTGAGGAGCAAGGGCCATTTGCAATGGAGGTTCTGCGTCACTGGTGGCATAGCAACTACTTCCCTGAGAATTTCAAAGTCTGGGGGGAAGGCCGGACTAGCGCCTCTGCCGTTTTCTTTAGAGACGTCATGTCCGGGACACGGTAGTGCTACTACTAGAGTGCTGGTGAGAGGACTAATGCTTTTGAAGACTTGAATGTAAATATCGCGGAAAGTGGGGTGGCTTCATCGTTGTAACAACCCCAACCGGGCCAAACTCCACCCTCGAACTGTTAGGAGCACCAAATTAAACCCTGCAAACAAAACTTTGTATTGTCGGATCCTGCTCAGGCATGTTTTATTGTTGGATCATAAGGTGCATTCCCATTTGCTCTTGCTGTATTCTGTCCTATGTAGCTTCAGATACTGATGCCATCTGCAGTCATGTTTACACCTTAAACAATGAAACAACTGTTGCTTACACCTTAAATCCCGAAAATTTTTAGATCTTATGGTTTTTCTTAGAAATTGAAATTTCTGTACAATTTCTATTGTATTCGGTGCAGTTTGGCAAGAGCTGGGTTTGAGAAAAGAAAATGAGAAGATCCGGACTCTTCATTCCTCTGCCTTATTCAATGTCAACTTTGTATTTATTTTTCAATATCAAATGCACTTCTTATTTTTTAATTACCAAATGCCACCGAATTTCACAAGAATCAACTTAATTTTATAAGTAACAACACATGAATTGAAAAAATTCTCACGTTTCAAACGGCGCATAAAAATTTTCTTTTCACAGTGTAGGCAACCATGACTGCGCTCAACACGTAGCTGTCCGTGTCCGACGTAGAATCCAAGTCGGACCATACCCTCACGCCAAACCAAAACCGATGTGGCCTTGCCAGAAAAGCTCCTCCCCGTCTCCCAAACTTAAATCCAACTTAATCCTCGTCGCCTACGACTGCAATCCCTTATAATTCTCGTCGTCAACAACCACCTCTAAGAAACAGCCGCAACATCCACGAACCAAATCAACGCACAGCGCCATCACGCGCGCCATCGATGATGATGGCCACCACCCGCGGCGGTCTCCTCTTACCGTGCATCCTCTCACTCCTCCTCCTCACCGCCCCCGCCTCATCTCCTCCCACGCCCCTCGGCGCCCTCCCCGCGCGGCAGCCGAGCGCGTACGAGATGCTGGAGACGTTCGGGTTCCCGGCGGGCATCCTGCCGGCGGGCGTGACGGGGTACACGTACCGGCCGTCGGACGGCGCCTTCGAGGTGCACTTCGGCCGGGACTGCGAGTTCGCGCTCGACGGCGGGTACCGCGTCACGTACCGGCGGACGGTCTCCGGCAACGTCGAGCGCGGGCGCATCCGGAACCTCGGCGGCGTCTCGGTGCGGGTGTTCCTGCTCAACTGGGCCGTCGACCGCGTCGTCGCCGTGCAGGACCCCGAGCGCCTCGTGTTCTACGTCGGGCCAATCTCGCAGGCGTTCCCGGCTGATGGGTTCGTGGAGTCCCCTACGTGCCGCTGCCACAGCGCGGAGAAAGGCTTGGTCGACACGGGCGATGGCGTCGCGGCGATGTAGGATCCGTCCGTCGCGAAGGAGTGTTTGCGCTTTGCAAAAATGGGCATTGCATCTGCGTGCGTGCGAGTTACTAAACGATGTAGGGAGGGAACGGAGAAGATGATCAGACGTGTTTTTGATTTGACTGATATTATTTTATTTGAATGGTTGAATCTCTAAAGCCTTCACATCCGTTCTATTCATCTTCTTTTGTTAGTGTTATATTTAATCAAACTCTTCGTAAATAATCTATAATATCTATATAAAAAACATCACTCACTAACATTTTAATCTCAAATCACAGTTAGCCACATTATTTTTTTTTATTTGAACCGTTTGATAGCGGGCTCTCAAATCTTATCTACCGTTGCTCCTCATCTCTCCGTTCGTCTTCCTTGACATATGGTATTAATCCCTTTCTCTCTATCTTTCGCCGCCTCTGATTCCTCACCTTCCTCTTCGCCTTCCACCACCTTTGCTCCCCATTCTATTAAATCCTTATGCGTGCAGAGTCTCAACCGGCAGTAGCTCACCACATAGAGCCAAAGTAGTTTAGTCACGGTCTCTTGGTTCCCGTCGCTCTCGCCATCACGGGTCTGGGGCAGCCCCAGCTTGCGTATAGCGGTGGATGCGGCCTTTGCCAAGTACGATGTGAGACAGAAGACTTGAAGCTGTTGTTCAGTGTCCGCTTGCCTTGTGTTCGATCCCCCACACTTTTACTACAAATTTTGGCTAAAAAAACAAGTGCCCTCTTCTTTCAAATCAATCACATCTCTCCACACTCCAGTATCTCAAGATGACTCGCTATTTTCTTTGCTAGATATGGGTCGGCACTAAAAATCTGATGGACTTCGAGTCACCCTTTTTTTGTAATATTTGGTGATTTTTTCTTCGATGCAGCAGTGAGAAGAGCACTGGTGGGAATGGGTGGCGATTTGTGTGACATTAACTCCTGATAATGTTCATCTGCTGCTACATTACCTTTTTTTTTGAGATAGTGGATACTTCGTTGATGTAGTTGTGATTTTTGGCTGCTGGCTTGTCCTTCGGAACACAACTATCATTTTGACAGATTTGACCGCTGCTACCATCATTTCTTCTCATGATTCTGTATTTGTGTGTTATGTTTAAGCAATTCAATGAAATTCTAACTTTTTTTTGCAATATTATATCTAATTCTTTTGCAGGGCAGACAAATTTTTAAGAGGCTGTAAAGGTATTTCTATTCGCTCTCTCTACTATTTCTGCGTGCTATATAGATAAATTTTAATCCTCATAAAAGCCTCAGAAATTTTGTCAGAGAATATCTTAAAGTATTATCATTCAATCATTCTGTAGGACCCCCTTCTAGGAAGGAGAGTCCTTATGCTTTCTGTATCAATTTCTGTACCGGTAGTTGGTACGCACATAAAAAACAAAGTGATATTATTACACATACGGTTTCAACGTACTACAATACTTTGGATCGGTCTAACAAACATAGCTTATATTACATTCATTAAGTCGGTGCAGCGACTCTTATTTAAGCATCACACCTACTCGATAACTACTAGCACACCACAGGCAACACTTGAGGGAAGAGCGAGACTTCTAATCTTCGTAGTCGGCATCATCTTCATTGTCTTTATCCTCTGAACAACAACAGCGAGGGATGCGGTGAGTACAAACATACTCAGCAAGCGCTAACGGTAAGGACGGTAAGGTTCAGGAAGAGCGAAGCAAGGAGAGGCTTGAAGTTTAAGTTTTTTGAAAAGCTAGTTTTTATGTAGGGACTTCCTAAAGGAAAAGTCTTTAAACAAGATGGAAAACAATTTTTATTATCTTTTTGTAGGGTGGACATGAGGAAAGCTTTCACCCCTTCCATTAGTTCTTAAGTTTTAGTCGGACACTAGCACGCATCTATGCAGGCTCTCAGCACACAACCAACACTTTTTATAACATAGGCATCTACACCCACTCACTCGTCAAGGATAGTATAGAAAACTAATCGTAAGGTACCCGAACAAATAGCATGCCAATACCGTTACAACGGCCTATCCGGAAGGATTTTACACTCTGCAGATGTTGTACACTGTACCTACAGGTTATGCTACTCCTGATCAACAGAGTTGCATAACGCTTACCCCACTACTACATAGGCTTACACAGATTCCACTCAAGATGTACACAAGGGCTATCCGTCGAGGTATCACCCTCCCGATGATGCGACAGTACATTTCTAGAGCCGGATCGTGAATATTTACCACAATCACGTCTTTTCCTGGTCCCTTACTACATCGGGTATAACCAAACCAGAGGCTATATCAGTGGGCTTATGATCCCATGACGCGGGCAATTACATAGTCGAGAGCCAGGCAGCGAGTTATCTCACGCCCTTCTCCTGTCCCCTTGTGTCCTACCGACCTCCTAATGCCTCGATGTGAAATACTTATATAGTGGAGATATGTTCTGCCCAATATGTACAGGTTCTGTGGTTATACGAAATTGCTAAGCCGAGCTCTAACGAACCGATCCTTATATGGTAGGGGTGGCGGACTCGTCCACGGCAGGTGGACCGCGCCGAATACTATACACCTATCATCATCACCTCTGGTGAGCCCACCCCACGACCAGAATCACCCATCTTCACCTAGCACCAGTTGTACTAATCCCATCCCGTTTTATTTACACACACCACCAAACACAGTTTAACGCATTTTGTAAGTAAATGGTGTATAGTGTAGCGGTGCGAGACACCACAATTGGGGTCCTAAGCATTTTACTAAGCAAAGCAACTCTCCGTTCTTTAAAAGTATTTAAAGACGGGAGAGACCTATAGTTAACAAGGGTGCGTCGCCAATGGCTAACAAGGTGGTAAATTATATTAATTACAGCAAGTAACTGATATTAATATAAGTACCTAGAATCAAGTAGGTATTAAGCTACACAACGTTTTAACACAATTTGTAAAATAAGAAAGCATTAGGCTCTTTAGTTGCAGCAGTAAAACATGGGTTCAATGTGGTTCAAGGGGGTGTTAGGACTTGCCTTCTGCGGCGTCCTCGAGCTCTTCCTCGTACTCGGGCTCCTCGGGCTCTCCTTCTTCTTCGGGCTCTTCTTCGGCTACAAACAACAAACAACTATAAGCCTACCAAAAGAAAAGCTACAAAATCTATAAATTAAGCGGAAACGTAATAAAAACATGGAGTTTGGATGGTCTGGAATGGTGGTGCTCGTGATAAGGATTCCAACGGTATATTGGTCGTGATGATCGGAACTAGGATGTGGCAGTAGAGTTACTGAAAAGGCTGCTGTGACAGTGTTGCAGAAAGTTGCGTGGATACATGGTTCGGCATGTGTCCATAGCCCCTGGACACACGGGTGTCTAGAGTCGGGGTTTCTCTGTGGACACAGAGAACTGTGACGTGTCCGTGGACACGTGAAACCATGACGTGTTCGTGAACACGTGAGCAGTGACCGTGTCTGTGGACATGTGGACACGTGGGCTGTGACTGTGTCCGTGGACACGTGGGCTATGAACTGTGACAGGTTCGAGGATTCGTGGACACGTGGACTATGACCGTGTCCGTGAACACGTGGGCTGTGAACTATGACAGGTTCGGAGATTCGTGGACACGTGGGCTGTGACCATGTTCATGGACACGTGGGTTGTGAACTGTGACAGGTTCGGGGATTCGTGGACACGTGGGCTGTGACCATGTCTGTGGACACGTGGTTCGTGACCGTGTCCGTGGACACGTGAATCGTGGCCGTGTTTGTGGACACATGGACTGTGGCCGTGTCAGTGGACACGTGGACTGTGACGTATCCGGGGACACATGGATCGTGGCCGTGTCCGTGTCCGTAGACACGTGAACGTCATGATGTGTCCGTGGACATGTGGACACGTGAAAGTCATGGCGTGTCCGTGGATACGTGGACACGGGTTTGTAGCCAGGTTCGTGTCCGCGACCGCGGACACGGTATCATGGCCGTGTCCAAGGTGGACACGCAGACACGTGCGTGAGCGTGCTGCGACTCGCCGTGTCATGCGGCCCTCCGGTCGAGGACCAGGGCCGCGCTCACTGTTCAGCGCACGTGTGTTGTCTTGGACACGCACTGGGCGTTCCAGACGCGCTCTGGCGTGTCCCGGACGCGCTCTGTGCGCGCTCTGACGGTCTGGATGTGTTCCGGGAGCGCACTGGCGCGTCCCGGCGCGTTCTAGGCGTGCTGGCGGGTCCAGCCCAGTGCGTGTGTGAGGTATGGCCAAGGGTTGTACGTACGTGTGTGCAGGTGGGAAGGTGGTGGCGCAACGCGCGCCGTGGCTGGCGACGAGCCGAAATAGTGGCGGCGGCGACGCCAGAAGCCGTGGCTACCGAGGCGGCCTCTTCCCTGTGCATGAGAGCACCCTAAGGGTGCGGTGAGACACCCTAAGGATTCTAGACACACGGGTGTTCAGAATCGGGGTTTCTCTGTGGACACAGAGAACTGTGACGTGTCCGTAGACACATAGACACATGAAATCGTGACTTGTTTGTGGACACGTGGGCTGTGACTGTGTCCGTGGACACATGGGCTATGAACTTTGGCCGAGAGAAGCAGAGGCAGGCCGGCCCAGTAGAAGTTTGAGCCCACGCGGGGAGAATTCAAATTTCTTCCGATTCCTCCCATTTGCTAAAGTTCAAGGATTTCCAAACTCCACAAAATCAAGCAATTAAATTCCAAAAACGGAAAACAAGAGAACCAGAAAATCAAACACTTGACAAGTTTAAATTTTTAAATTTTGAAATTTTCCATTTAGCTATATTATCCTAGTTTAGTTTTATTTTGAAAATTTTCAAAAAGGGGCTAGAAAAGCTAGGTTTACAAAATAAAATTTTTAAAACTTCATTTTCTTAACTTAGAATTTTTGGGATGTGACAGATTCATAAATTTCCAGAGCACCGCGCCGATCATCTAGTTTGTGTAGTTTTATTTCACGGTTAAAGAATTATGATTTGACTGATATTTATGCGAGAAGATGATCAGACTGTAGATCATACAGGAAACTAGAAAAAAAAAATTCAATTTCATATTGGGCCGGATTGGGACAGGCAACCAACCAGCTGTCGTGGATTGCCAGGGTTTCAGAATGAAAAAGCCCAATAACTGGTACAGTCAGCTATAGCGACCTGCATCGCCTCGTCACCGAGGTTTCAGTTTTCGTGAGAATTGAAAAAATAGTTATAGTAAATCGTGAAACGAAGCAAATTTAAAAATTAAATTTTTAAGAGAAAACCGGCTGTTTTTTCGGTTTATTGTTTTTGAATTTGAAATCAAATCGGTTCGAGCGGTTTTTCACCGATTTTTTTTATTTACGAACCGGTTTTTTCAGTTTACCAGCCAGTTTGATTGGTTTTCAGATTTAATTTTTTTTGAATTTAATAAATCAAAAACCGATCGACCCTCTAAATCTAATTGAATTCGAACTGATTTTATCGAAAACGACAAAAACGGTTTTGTAAACCCTGCTCGTCACACTGCTTTCCTTCACCACAAAATATGACAATACAATAATGAACGCGGAGTAGAACAGTTCAACGTACTCCCTCTCGATTCCAAAACCTAATGTTACTATTAACTTCTAACATTAGTTCTAATTGTTTATTTTATTTAAAAAATATAATAAATGTTATATATTTTACAATAATTTACTTTATCATCAAATATGTTTAAAATATAATTTATAATTTTACACATTTAAATTATTTTTTAAAATAAAATAAATTATTAAAATTGATGTTAAAAATTAATTGATATTAATTTAGTAACAGAGAAGAGTATGAATATGTCCCTTCGCACCGTTCAAAAATGGGAAGTACTAGCACAGGTAACTCTCGACAGCCCTCCCTTTTCAATAATTTGACACTTTATGCCCATCGTTGATCTTCTACGATTTTAGTAATTGAACTGTACCCGTACTCACACTGTCACACAGCTACACCATTCATCCGACACAAATAGTTTAATTTAATTTAACGGACTATTATGTGCGGCAACTACAAACCGATTCGAGACCTCTCATCAGTCACCACGCCCACAAGCGAACCATAAAGGATCTTCAAAGAACACGTAAATAATCTGGCAATGGAATCGCCGAGAAGCCAATTAAGCCTGCGCAATAATACTGGTACATATATAGACAAGTGTGGTTTAGGTTAGCACGCGCGCAGCTGGAACGTTATGGAACACTCATATATATAACTACTCCTACTTATATAGTGTGTCAACTGCTCATCAAGTCACCAGTCTGATCTCTAAGGGCTTGTTCTGTTGCTATGCTAAAAATTATTCCAATAAGATTAAATCTCGGTATGAAATAAATTATTCTAGATTAATAATCTAATTTTTATTTATGAAAAATTTATTAGGGTAAAAATAAAACTCGATCTATTTTTATATTTTCTCTTTGCATGATTCAAAATGAAAACACACCTTCTACCGTGTGAAACGAAATCGAGTCGCGAAAAACAAAATATAAGTATAAATTAGATTTTAATTTCCATCTTAGTGAAATTTTCTATGAATAAAAATTAAATTATTAACCTAGAATGACATATTCCACACACTAGAAATCAATCAATTCTGTTGAGAATGATTCGTAGCCTAGCAACCGAACTGAACAAGTCCTAAGTTGGACGTTGCAGTAAGTTAACAGCGCTTTCGTCCGGAACCAATCGATCGATGGACAGTTCAGAGTAGTTTATGGCCGATCCAACAACTGAATATTCCAGCAACGATATGATACATCTGACGAGTTGAATGGATCTAATGCATGCTTGGGAGCCTAATCTCCTGCCGTTTTGATCAAGTGCCCGTCGGATGGAGCTAAGCTAGAGTTCCCACTGAACTGGCCTAAAAAGGTTATGATTTGATTATCAAAACACAAATATTTCCTAGTCGAAATGTTATCGTTGCTACAATGTTTTGATAATACAATATATCGCAACTATTAGTTCACTACTAACTCTATTAACACTCACGTTGGCAACAGCAGCAGGGCCCCGTTTCCCAGCCCAAAACGGAGCGTCTTTCCGGTTTGAGCCGCAACTCGGTGGGCTCCGGCGGTGTCGCCTCACCGCTCCAGGATGCGCCCCCGTCCATGCGCCCTGGCGTCAGCAAGGACTGAAGCCATCCGCTGTCGACGCCCTCCACGTGGCTCCATCAACGGTTCGCATAGCCCACCTCAAGCTCGAGGTTCCCAGGGGCTTAATCGAAAGTCACTGCCCCCGGTGGTGAAAAAAAAAAAAAACAAAGTCACTGCCATAAGGATCCCCTGAAAAAAAAAAAACAAAATCGGCAGGCTTCGATCCGTTGGTTCTGGGCATCGAACGGAGCAAAAGCCCCCCGCATGTCGGTGGAACTGACGAATCTCTCGTCGGGTTCCCAGGCCGCTATTTATCGCTCGCGTGCCGCATGGCGCATGGTTTCATGCATCTTCGCTCCTCTCCTCTCGCAGGACCAAAGCCACCAGCAGATCAGTCAATCTTCTTTGCAATCCAGAGCTCGATCGGCGAGTGATTTGAGCCAGTGATTTGGAGGAACGCCGGCTCACCGACCGGAGGAGGAGATGAGCCGCAGCGGCAGAGGCCCGCCGCGGGACCAGGTTCGCGAGGACCTGCTGCGGCTCCCTCCGGGGTTCCGGTTCCACCCGACGGACGAGGAGCTGGCGACGCACTACCTCTGCCGGCGATGCGCCGGGCTCCCCATCTCCGCTCCCGTCGTCGCCGAGGTCGACCTGTACAAGTTCGACCCCTGGCAGCTCCCAAGTAAGCCCCCGTAGCCGTCGTGCGTCGTCTCGTGTACTTCACACTTTTAGCGACTGATTTTGCACCTACGTGAAACAAAACCATCGTAGGAATGGCGCTGTACGGCGAGAAGGAGTGGTACTTCTTCTCCCCGCGCGACCGTAAGTACCCGAACGGGTCGCGGCCGAACCGCGCCGCGGGCACGGGGTACTGGAAGGCCACGGGCGCCGACAAGCCGGTGGGCGCGCCGAGACCCGTGGCCATCAAGAAGGCGCTCGTCTTCTACGCCGGCAAGGCGCCCAAGGGCGACAAGACCAACTGGATCATGCATGAGTACCGCCTCGCCGACGTCGACCGCTCTGCGCGCAACAAGAACAGCAGCCTCAGGGTATGCATGCTTCGATCGATCGACCTCCGTGTTCCCCAAATTATCTATCTCCGCGTAAAGAAAATTTCTCCACGGATTATCTTCTCGTTATGTTGGCGGTGTCACTAGTCACTGCCGTATGATCAAAAGGTACAGATAGATAAGAACGTTTTAGAATCATTCCTCATTTTCCCATGATTTTTGTGCGTGTGTGAACGGGGAAGATGCCAATTATTTCCTGAGCTTTTTGCGAGCTGTGACAGATACCGTTGAAAACGACGCGTCAATAATACCTTGATTTTCATCGATAAAATCGTACTGCTGTACTGCATAATTGTTCCTCCTTTTTGGAAGATAGATATACGGTGATAGCATGATCATGATTTGAAAATGATTCTTCTTTTTGGTGAACAATTTGTTCGGTTCTCGCAGCTGGACGACTGGGTGCTGTGCCGAATCTACAAGAAGAGCGCGTCGGATCAGAAGCTGGCCACTGAGGTCCACTCGCCGGCGAAGCAGAAGCCGGCCGCGGTGCTACTCCCTCCGCCGAGTACGGACGCGGGGTTCGCTCCGCCGCCGACGTTCCCGGAGCTGCAGGCGGCGTACCACGAGGTCCGGCCGTCGACGGACTCGGTGCCGCGCGCGCACGGGACCGACACGAGCTGCTCGGGCCAGACGTCGGCCGAGCGGCCGGAGGTGCAGAACCAGCCCAAGCTCGCCGAGTGGGAGCGCGCGTTCGCGCCCGGCGTGAACCTGGCCGGACCGATGCTCCACGACGTGTTCACGTACTGGGGCAGCAAGCCGTTCTGAGCCGCGTGCGTGCTGGAGCGGACCTGGGACTTGGGGTCCGGGGTGAGTCGTTCTCTCGGCTGATCGAACCGTCCGAACCGATTGGTTGGCCGTTGGATGCTTGGAAGTAGCGGAGTATGGACGGCGGTGATGAGGCCGTGCGTAGGAGCATTCACCGAGAGCACGCAGCTAGGAGCGCTGGTGAAAGCGAGAATTGAAGCGAAGATGTGTACATACGATTGATTTGATTTGGTGCTGTGGGCTGTTGTGTAGTACTGTACTTGATTGTTTTCTTAATTAATTTTGTTTCTGATCCTTGATCCTACTGGTTTGAGCGAATTTATATCCACAACGCACGGTCATGTGGTCCTGCGCGGCGTTCCCGCACGCCGGCTGGGGCGCCGCCGGGGGAATGTCCGTGGCGTCGCGCGACGGAGGCCTCAACTGCGAGCCGAGGACAGCGCGTCTATCCGAGTCCCCCGGTACGTGGCGCCAGGACGATCAAGCTCCCCGGCGACGCGACGCCGTCGTCGTCGTCGACCTGCCCGACACGCAACGCGCGCTCTGAACGATCGAGCGAGCGACCGAGGATGCGCGCGCGCACGATGTAGTTAGTGTTTGTTTGCGGGCAGGCACCGTCCGTCGACCGAGCGGGCGCGGCATATTCCAAACACAGCTCGGTCAATCGGCACATGCGCGTACGCCGATACAGGTCCAGCCGCTGGATGGAACAAAAGCGCGTGGACACGACGAGACGTGTGGGACGTGGCGTGCCGTGCCGTAGGGCCGCGGACTCTGATCCTGGACGCGCCGCCGAGGGCTTTCGGGTCCACGGCGTTCCGCGGCCTGGACGAAGACCGGACGCCACGACGCGGTCCTCGCGTGCGCGAGCCGTAGGCGGCGTCGATGTACGCTGGAGCTTTCTTCTTTCGGAACACTGTGGTCAGACGGCGGAGAACTAGCGCTGGCGGCGGCATGGAAAGGGAAGAAAATGACTTCCCGGTGGCTTTACTACGGCCTCTTCATAAACTGAGAGATGTTGGGCCCCATTTTGGGCCGGTGCTTCATTTTAGTGGCCAGATGTGTAATAATGTTACTAGTATTTTCCTATTAAACAGTCAGCCGCTCTCAAGTTGCTTCATTGAAATTACATTGCAAGAGAAGATGTGAAGTCATTTCAGGCTCACAATAGCAAAGGGAGCAATTCAAGACGAGCAGTCGCCTACCCCTCACCCCCCCCCCCCCCCCCCCCCCCCCCCCCCCCCCCCCCCCCCGGGTGCCGCTCCCACTTAGTCTACTTTAGGCAGTTATCTGCTGCCTGTGTCTGTTTTGCCGTTGTATTTGTAAACTTCCTTTCTCTTAAGGGACACTTCTTTACTAGCCATTCAAAAATTACAAGTTCTTTATTAGACACTCAAAATTTTCAAATTTTTTATCAATCACCAAACCAAACAAGTCCACTAAAATGAGTGATGATAAAACTTAGGAAAAATTGATAGAAAGGCAAACAATTCTTTTTCAAAATCCCAAATGTATAAAGTGATGAATAAGAAAAGAAAGTTAACATTAGTGACTGACAAAGATATTGAAAATTTTGAGTATTTGATAAAAAAAAATTATAGTTTTTTTAATGGTTGATAAAGAATTTATCCTTCTCTAAATGAATGGCAGTGCTCCTGCTTTGCTTAAAAAAACTACTATTTTCCTATTGTTTTGCACTAATGTTACTCAAAAGTCTCTATTGGCTTGGCTATCTCATTCACTTCTCTTAAGACTAAAACATCTCTACGTTAATCGAGATATTTTGTTAGGCAGTACCAAAGAAAATTTGAAGTGCTTATTAGTAAATTGACATATCAGCTAAAAATAAATAAACAATCCATCGATGCATAAATTTAGTAAATAAAGGAAACAAAACTTATTTTCGGATCTACTTACAGCACACAACCTAGTTTTTATTGCACATTTTTCAACAAAATAGAAGAAAGAAAGAAAACAGAAAGCAAAAGTAAAAAAATTTGCCAAAATAAACTAAAGAGGATGAGAAGCTCCATCCATAAGATGCGTATAGCTCCATGGCAACCACCTTCAAAGATTGACTTACGCTCCGAAGTTTACCTCTTAAATCCTCGGGTTGTAACAGAGCTTGGAACCGTAGCCAGTACGTAGCACCATCCATGCATAAATTACAGCTACTAATGATCATGGCACGGTAATTTGCATGGCATGCGTACACACATCATCATTTTTTGTGTTTGTGACCCAGAACGAGCTGGGTCCGTCTAAACGGCCACCTGGTCGTCGTTTGCTGGGCTCTGGGAATTCGACGACGATAGCCCACCGAGCCAGCTTGCGAAGGCGTCGAGCGTCCGTTCGTCGGCGCGGTAGTGGCGCTGCGTGAAGCGCGCGAGGTCGGCCCACGTGAAGTCCGGGAACCGCCGGCGCGGGCGCGCCAGGCGCGGCGGCGGGCGCACCACGCGGTCACCGCGCGGGCAGAGGAAGAAGGCCAGCGACCGGCGCGCCCGCTCCCGGTGCACCACCGCGCGGTGGAGGCAGCTCTTGTACCGCCCGTTCGACAGCGCCTGCATTGCGTGCGAGCGTCAGAAAAAATTCAAAAGAAAGAATGTAATATTACGAATCTACGATAAAATGAATGTCATCGTCATTGCCACGATGCTCAAGGAAAGGAAGGTTTTCGTCTCCTTCCCCGTCGCAGGTACGAGACCTGCACGTACGGAGTGATGGACGCCATGGATCGATGTGTTACAAGTTGATCAAACAGTTGACCCAACGGCCAACTAACCTTGATTCACGCCTTGATCGAGGGCACCCAGCCTATTCATGGCTGGTGGGTCTCCGTCGTACAACGCTATAAAAAGAAGAGATGGGGTCGGGACGAAACACACAACGAGGTTCGCTGCGCTATCACAAATCCTAGACCGATCTTGAGGGTGCGCTGTCAGCGACGAGAATACCCATCACCGCCGCTACACCCTCGGCTTCAACCTCGACAAAGCCCACCGACGACCCTCTCCTCTTCTCCGATCAACGCCGCCCAAGCACGGACTTCACTGACACAGGAGAGGGATAGCGGGGACTTTTTTCTCGGTGCCGACCAAACCGAGCACCCAAGGTAAAGAAACACAACCCGCTACTCGATCTGCTCACTGGTGTAAGAAAGAGTTGATCCATCAATGGCATCAGAGCCAGATTCTTGAGCAGATCGAGAACATCGAACCCCATAGAAAAGAGATCCCAAAACTCCGGATCTAGAAACTCTAACCCTAACCCTGACCCTAACTGGAGAGGGAACGCATCTGGGGAAAGGAGAGAGAGGAAGTGGCTCACCTTGGCCACTCCTCGCCGTCGATGACGTCGTCGTCATTGACGGCCGCGCTGCCGCTCGGGTTTTCCCGAGCTCCGGCCACAGAGGCGCAGCGCGCGAGCTCTGGCCCTTGACGGCAGCGCGCTCACCCTCGGGTGAG
>BCLG01002024.1:0-14217 GCA_001602295.1 Zoysia matrella
TTTTTTTTGTCTTCCATCTCCTAATTGTAAATCTTTTTCCAACTCGTCTTCCTTTCTTTGGAAGGTTTGACCTAAGGCCCCCTTTGGTGAACATTATGGGCTGATTTTGCTAATGATTATTATAGCTTATGCTATAATCTCTATCAAACACTTAAAACCCACAAGTGATTATGTATACAATCACCTATGATCACTTCTACATTTTGTACTAGCACCCATAAGCTTCAAATACTAGCTTTTTATCGCTTCTTCATTCCCACCACCTATAATCTAAATTGGATAAGCTATTTTGCCAAACATTTTTGACATATAAAATAGATTATATGAGTAAGTTGGATAAGTGATTTCTATAGATAATTTAAAGTGTGAGGAATTTTTTGAATAATCATAATCTCTACCAAGAGGTCCTAAGTTGCATGGTACAAGACCTGAATCCACTCGTCTTCCTTTCTTTGGAAAATCCTTATAGTTCTCTTTCCAACTGTTCCACCAGCCATATAGAACTACTCTTGTTAGTCTTCTCGGATTCTTGGGTACAGCTCTACATGCTTCCTAGGGCCACAGCGCTACATCTCTGGCGCTTGCCTGAATATGTTTTATACCTTCAAAAGAGAGCCACTTGCAGACAAGTGTTGTTACCTGTTGTGAGAAAGGGCACCTGATGAGAAGATGGAAAGTGGTCTCCATTTGAGTGAAACTAGAAATTTCAGAAATGATGCTTCCGAGGCTTTAATCAGACTAATCCTGCAAATAATTAAGGATGCCATGACAAACAGGATAACTCATATGTTAGACTTGCAAAAGGAATATTACCTTGATTAAAGAAAAAGAAAGGCCGAAGGAAAGAGAAAATTATAAACCAATCGGATGAACCAAACGAACCAATAAGAACACAGGGCATTAGAAGGCCCAGCCTGAGGATGGAGAGGAGGTGATGCGTGAGGTAACAGCAAGGGGAGGCATTGGATAGTCTTTGAAAAAACCAAAGCATCAAGCTTCTGCAAGTGGGAAAGGTCGTGCAAAGCCATGGTCAGAGTTTTATCTCTACGCAAGTCATCGAACTTATGTCATATTATATTTATTTATCGAAAGAAAAATATGTTACATTGTTTTTTTATCGAATATAAATTACATCACGTTGCTCTGCCTGTGGCGTAGCACGGGTACACGGACTAGTTAGTTTAAATGGTCGCAATTAATAGAACATCAATTATTTAATGGATTTGTGATAAACAAAAGCAATTTTTATAAAATAAGTGTAGATGACCCCTTCAACTATGAAGCTGGGTGAATTTTACCCTCTAACCTTTAAAACTGAATACTTAACCCCAAACTATTGAAAACTATTTAAATTACCCTCCAAACGGTTTCAAAAGCGCTATTACTTTTATGCCACATGTCAGAATAGAGTAGATCTATTTCACCCACTCAACTATCAATGATAGTCTAATTCACCCTTTAAACTTTAAAAATCAGATTTTAAACCTCAAAGTATTGAAAACTATCATAAATAACCTCTAAAATATTTCAAACATCGATGAGCGCTTGCATGGAGATCAAGCAGGAGAGGAGTGAGTCCATGGGTCATGAGATTGGGTGCCTCCTGTCAATTTTTTTTCTCTCTCACGACCCACGAACCCATTCGTCCCTTGCTTGATCTCCATGCAGGCGCTCGATGCGTTTGAAATATTTCAGGAGTTATCTAGATAGTTTCAATACTTTGAAAATTAAAAGTCTAATTTTTAGAGTTTAAAAGGTGAATTAGACATAGTTGAAATAGTTGAAGGGCGAAATAGATCTACTCTAACTGACACGTAAAACTATAAGTAAAACCGTCCGAGAAGTAATTTAGATGGTTTTTAATAGTAGAGAGGTTAAGTATTCAATTTTAAAGATTAGAGGTGAAGTGCTTGGTGGGGTCATCTAGATTTATCTCATTATTTAATTACTCAGCCATACGGATACCCTGGTGCCTCTTCCATCACAGCACGTCCGGCAGCGAAATTTGTGACGACGCCAAATTACCCTAAAATGCGGAGGATCGACTGGACCATCGTCGATCGTGATAGGCAATTTTTTTACTTGGATAAGCATGGGTAGATGCCCAGACACCTACTGCATCTGTACTTACATGCGGGTCCTGTTCCGCCACGCATAAGCTTTTTCTAGCCTGCCTTGGCACACCTCCAACTCCTCAGGTTAGGCCGAATTTATTTTTATTGGGCCACGAGGCACTCGTTAAACCCAGCATGGTCAGATGAGATTTAGTTTATTATTTTGAACTTCAAATGAAATTTCTCTTAATTGTAATTTATTTTTTAAAATTTGTTTAAAATTGTTCCTTATAATAAATGAAAAAAAGACCCTATGAATCTATTTTAAAATTTATGGATTTTTTAAATGTTTCGTATTAATGAATTAAAAGTTCCTGTAGTAAGATTTTATTGTTCCAGCTGTGAATATAAATTGTTATAGTATTAAAATTTAATTGTTCCAATGGTAAAATTAGTTACATACTAATAAAAAATAAATTGTTAAATAGGAAATAAATAAATAATAAAATATAGGCCTAATAACAATAAAGTATAAAAATAAAGAAATACAATAAAATACAAAATAATAACTTGAAAGTATGGAAGTAAACTTAAGTAAAAAAGTAATAAACAGTAAATTTAAAATTAAAAAAATAAAAAAGAAAACAGAAAAACATGTCTTGGGCCGAGCAAGCAACTGGAAAACGTACAGTGAGCTGAAAAGAAAAGAAAAAGCCCATCTGGAGAGGTACGGAGGGAGGTGCCGTGTTGACGTGCGCGGAGGGGAAGAATCTCTCGTACATGCACCAGGGACGGACTTCTCCTATCTAAGGTGGTGTTTGATTCATAATTGATAACGGTATTATAATCGTAATCAAATGCATATGCAATTGAAATCAATGTATCTTATTACAATCTTTGTTTGATTTAAAATATTTAATAATTTATGATTCCATTACATCGATTGGTTAAGAGAAAATGTAACGTAATGAAAGTAAGAGTCACCATTCACCAACACAACAGCGCTGCTGATCCAGCTTACACATGGATGCAACAGCCTAATCCATCGACCAATCATCGATTTTATTCAACAATCATTGTCATACTTGGCTAGCCGCTCAAGTATCAAATTGATTGAGTCGCAAAGAAAAAATATCAAATTGATCGGACCGGAAGCCTGCGTGAAAGAAAGGAAAAAAAAAGCTCGATACAGAAGGAGGATTAGCAGGACGCAGTGGGGATTAAAAACCAGATAAGCTCGATGCGGAAGAAGGATTAGCAGGACGCAAAACCAAAGATGGGGCAGGACGGCGGGAGCAGCTAGAACTGAACGGAGATGTAGATCGATCACAAGAGACAAGAGCTCGAAATCCACGGCGCGCGCTGCCGCGGGGAACCTGGAGCATGCGCCCTGCTCACCTCCGCAGCACCATGAGGCCCAGCCCCAGCGAGATCCCCTGCAAGCCGATTCGATGCTCATCTTGCCAGGGAACCGGTTCCTTCCGCCAGGGTGGGTGCGCGCCCACGCGCGCGTAGCCCCAGAACGCGAGGTGGCGAGCCTCGTCGCCGGCAGCTGACGCCGGAGCAAGGGGCTCCGACCTCCGACGGCGAGAGCAGCGACACGAGGCACAGCAGCGACGGCGGTGCGGTGATTTGGTTGCGAGGGTCGAGGAGAAGACACGGGCGACTATCGATCTGATACCGGTTCGTGGAGGTGGGAGTCCGATTTGTATACGCCCGTATCTGTTCCGTGGTAATGGATTACGGTGCACTGTTAAACAAACATAAGTAACGGATTCACTTACCTATTGTAATCAAAATAAGTTACAAAACATTCAAACAATACACATTCCAAGTACACATGTAGTACTACTGAATGATGCCTTCAGTAACGGATTCACTTACCTGTTGCACTACTATTGAATGATGCCTTCAGCTCTAGTCTTGGTCAATCCTAACGGAAGTTCAAGATAAGTGTACCCGTTTATGTTAAGTTGGTAGTCGAGGTCTCATTGATATCAATTTCATTTATCTACATCAACATTAATTGACACTATTATAGGTTATTGTAATTAACCTTTAATCTTGTTCATTTAGTAAAAGTTTGCGTACGTTACAATATAACTTTTAAGATAAAAGATTTTTTCTCCGACATGCTTTCGTGATTAGCAAAGTATCATCTGCATGTTGAACAACTAGGAAATAAGTTCACGCCCTACTGGTACACCTCAATTGAGAATGCACTGCCCTGCCATGGCCACTGACTTAGCCTCCTCGCATGGCCTTTTGATTAACATGTAACCTGTCCAAAAGCCTACATTATTCAACCAACATGCATTTTTATAGTAAATTACTGCACTACATTTTAAATGTGTAACACTTTTTAAGTCAGATTTAAATAACTTTAAGGATAAAGCAAATTATATACAGATTCTTTGGAACCTTATAAACATCGTTACTTTTCAACCGCAACTCCAATTTAAGCGATTTTACACCAAAGTAACCGCAGGAACATAACCTATGTGATGAGGACATCTCTTTATTGTATACACATAACGCTTCTCCAACTATTATAACTCATGCACAACAACTGAATTAGAGGTGAGTTCGTTTTCAAACCCATATCTTCCTTCCGTTGAGAATAAATAGCTACTTAATAATTTTACTATGATTAGGAACATTGTAGAGGATTAAAGAAAACATAGAAAATGATTTAGAGATGCTTAAGACCAGCAAGACACGTTTGACCCCGAGGAGAGTCAATCCAACTCGAAGTTGAGTTGCCCCCGAGTTTCAGAAGCAGTCGCACTGAAACAGACGCTCAGGTCTCATACGAGATCCGTTTTGTTCGTTCTAGATATGGTTGGAAAGCTAAGAAGATAATATTTCCAATGACACTGGTCTCATCTCCAAATTCAACCGAAATCAGCAGAAATCATTAAAATAAGATGACGTCAAAAAACTGTCCCGGGTGCTGCGACATTATCTTTTGACCTTTGGGCCGTGTATCTTTTTAAGGTTCATCAGTGTTAGGGATTATCTCTAAGGTCATCTTAAACTCTATAAAAATAGTAGCCGCCGTTATTAAGATTAGGTTTTGATTAATTTTTATCTGTTATCAAACAGTTTTGCCATTTGACAGTTTGTTGGTTTTCTAACTTCGTAATTTAATTCAAATTTCACAATTGAGTTGCGTTCTTCTTTGTTCTTGCTTGTGTTCTTCGATTCGCATGCTGAGATTAGCCTTCTTGGCGAGGTCAATCGTGTGTGCACGGTTGATAATCAGAGGAGAAGTGGTGCTGCGATTGCGGGGTTCGAATCGTGTTGATTTGAGGCCGGATCGATTGTGTGTCGCATCTCCACCAAATCGAGAGTTACACGATTTGATGGAAGATCAGAAACCACGTACACATCAAGTGATAATAAGAGCTTCAAATATACCGTCAGGTTCACATCTATCGTTGTTTATTTTGCATTCTTTCTATCATCTACAGAAAAACCGCAACAAAAAAAAATAGTAAATCGTTAAGTGTTTCCCTGTCCAAGCCGTATTTAGCCTTTACATAATTTTATTTCAGAGTCTGCAATGTTGAATTTGTGTCCCTAATTTGTGTTTTGGTTTTTGGATTCGAAATCTTTTTGCATCTAGTTGTTTGACTTCATCGTTCATCGTTTGCATCATTCAGATCTGTTATCGTGTTTACATCTGTTATTTGTTTTCTTTGCATCGAAATTTTATCCCACCCACCCACCCCATATTTCGACCATAAACAGATCCACTCTTCATAGATCCACCTCTTCATAATCATTCGCTGCTCAATCATCCATAAAATCGTCACCGATTTACTCTCAATTGCGTTTCACACCTCCCAAAAAACGTGTCTCGGGCACTCTTGGGTAAAATGGCCATAACTTTCTCATACAAACTCAAAATAGAACGATTTTTTTTCAAATTCTCACAACAAAAAGATGCATTTGGTTTTCCCCCACTTTTCAGGGTTCGAAAAAATTTTCAAGCCCAAATTCTCCCTGGAAGTGGACCTTTGTGAATTTATAAGATTTTTGACGCAATTTCAGACATCTTCGTGATTTTCCACAGATCACATTCCTCATTGGATCGGTTTGAAATTTTTTGGTGTTCTTGTTTTTGTGCCTGTGAAAATTAAAAAATAGTGAAAATTCAAAAGAAAAAATTGACATCATCAAGATAACATCACTGTCTTATGCTATACCGTGCTGATCACTGATCTTTAGAGCCGCGTTTGTTGCTGATCTTTATGCATTCTTATCATTGTTTGCATCTGAATTTTTCATAAGAAGAGACCAGCAACTATAATTACATACTTTGAACACTTATTTAGCATTACTATATATTTAGAATTGTGTTTCACTAATCATTATTTCAGCCCTTCAAACTCCACATATCCACCTCAGATCAGCAATGCATTTGACCTTGCAATTGTGAAATTACAATTCTCTGTTCTATCCTGTCACCGGTTGTACCATCCTTTGCCTTGCATCGGTAAGAACCGTGTAAGAACTTGGTAAGTCTTTTTCTTCTGCAGATCTGCCACCACAGAACCCACACCATCGTAGTGTAGGGATAATATCTTGATTTGTTTCTTTATTGCGTTCTAACTTTGGCAGGAAAGGGTAAGTCTGCAAGTGATAAGAGTGAACCTTCTGATGCTGCCAACTCCCCGAACGACTTCGCTTATATTGTCAGTCAAAATCAACTTACTGACACTCTTGCTAAGTTCGATTAGAGGATGACCGAGCAATTTCAGACAATGAACCAGGAATTACAGCATCTCTCAATTTGTATGACAACCTTTGAGACACGTCAACCACAACAGAGAGAGAAAAAGGAAGATGAAGTTAATGACGAGAAATATTCGAGAATGACGTTAACAATGATAAAGAAAAATAAAACAGAATGCGCGATCGTCAACGCCGTAACCGCAAAGGTATGAGAGGTAATGAACATCATGCTCCTTACGAACCTTTCGCTAAGATTAAATTTACCATCCAACACTTTTTTGATAATTATGATGCTGAGGCTTATCTTGATTGGGAGATGGTTGTAGAACAAAAATTTACATCTCACTCAGTTCCTGAACAATAAAGAGTTAGATAAGCTACTAGTGAGTTTTGAGATTTTACTTTACTATGGTGGACTGATCTTTGCAAAGCACATTTGCAACCTGATAGTTGGGATAGATTGAAAGATGCTATGCGTAACTGTTTTGTCTCTCCTTCCCATCAAAGAGATTTGCGTAAAAAATTACAACGCTTAGAACAACATGATAAATTTGTTCAAAAATATTTTGCTGAGTTGCAAAAAGGTATGATGCGTCGTGGAATAGAAGAAGACTTTGAGGATACTATCTGTCGTTTTTATGCTGGGTTGCGTTGTGAAATTCAGAACATAATTGATTATAAAGATTATGATTCTGTCGAGCAGTTGTTCCACCTTGCTATGCTTGTACAAAAAGAATTGCAGGGACAACTTCAGAACAGTACAAGTACATACACTCTATGGTCGATATTTCCTTCTTCGACCACACGTACACCACCAAAACCAGCCCCTTCGGCGCATTCTTCAGATTCAGGTAAACCTTCTTTGCAGGTACCCAACGAAAGTACATTCTCCAGTACCTCGACAGGACGTTCCTCCAATATCAAGTGCCATAAATGTCATGGCATGGTACATATGCAGTGAGATTGCCCAAGTCAGCGGGCATACATTGTTACTGAAGATGAAGGATACATAAGTACTTCGGATGTTGAAGACAAAGAATCTGATGATAAACTTTCTGACGATGATGATGGCCAAGTATTTGGTGCTAATGATACTTCGGCTTACAGGGCCATCATTGTCCAACGAGCACTCTCTGCACAGGTACACCCTTATAAAATTCAATGCCATAATCTGTTTTAGATTTACTTTGTGATCAAAAACCGGCGCGCACATGTGATCATTGATGGCGGGAGCTGCAACAACTTAGTAAGTACTGATTTGATCACTTGACTTACCCACATGGCTACATTCATATCCGTGCTATATCCAGTGGTTGAATGACTCCAGTAAGACAAAAGTAACGAGAACTTGTCGAGTCCCTTTCTTCATTGGCACCTATGTTGATTCTGTGGATTGTGATATTATAACTATGCAAGCTTACTCGTTATTATTGGGTCATCCATGAGAATATGGTAATGATGCTATCCATTATGATAAAAGTAATACATATACCTTCATGTATAAAGGAAAGAAAATTACTTTACTACCTTTGGCCCCTGTTGCAATTGTAGGGATAGACCTGCTAATGAAAAGAAATAACATCCTCCTACATCTAAAAATTAGCAAGCAATAAATTTGAAAAGTTCTGTAATGCTTACTGTAAAATCTGATCTTGCTGAAATTTATAATGAAAATACTTCACATTATACTTTGACATGCAACGATACATTGTTTTCAATTGAAGATCTTGCTACTTCTTTGGATGCTTCAGTTGCTAACCTTTTACAGGAGTATCATGATAATTTTTCACTCGATGCACCTCTAGGACTACCACCCATTTGAGGGATTGAACACCAGATTGATTTGATTTCGGAAGCGAACATAAATTGGCACACGTCCTCAACACAATGGGGCCACATCGAAGAAAAAGATGAGTTTGAGTTGAGGACGACTCCGATTTAAGAGGGGGAGGATGATGAGGACATTCCAACGCTTCTCCACTTATTATAACTCGTGTACAACAATTGAATTTAGAGGTGAGCTTGTTCCCAAACCCATGTTTTTCTTTCGTTGAAAATAGATGCCTGCCTAATGATTTTACTATAATTAGGAACATTGGAGAGGATCAAAGCAAGCATGGAGGAGGATTTGGAGATGCTCAAGACCAGCAAAACACGTTTGACCCGGGAGAAGAGTCAATCCAACTCGGAGTTGAGTTGCCCCGGGTTGTAGGAGCAGTTCGCACTAAAACAGAAGCCCAAGTCTCACACGGAATCCGTTTTGGATGTTGTATATATGGTTGGAAAGCTAAAAAGATAACCTTTCCAACGGCACTGGTCTCATTTCTAAATTCGATTGAAATCAGCAGAAATCGTTAAAACAAGATGACGTCCAAAAACTGGCCTAGGTGCTGCGATACTATCTTTTGGCCTTTTAGGCCGTGTATCGTTTTAAGGTTTATTAGTGTTAGGGATTATCTCTAAGGTCATCCTAAACTCTATATAAATAGTAGCCGTCATCATTAAGGTTAGGTTTTGATTAGTTTTCTTCTGTTATCAAACAGTTTCGTCGTTTGACGGTTTGTTGGTTTTTTAACTTCGTGATTTAATTCAGATTTCACAATTGAGTTGCGTTCTTCCTTGTTCTTGCTTGTGTTCTTCGATTCGCATGCTGAGATTAGCCTTCTTGGCAAGGTCAATCGTGTGTGCACGGTTGATAATAAGAGGAGAAGTGGTGCTGCGATTGCGAGGTTCGAATCGTGTTGATTTGAGGCCAGATCGATTGTGTGTCGCATCTCTACCAAATCGAGAGTTACCACGATTTGATGGAAGATCAGAAACCACGTACACATCACTATGTATTCATAATATCATCCTATTGTTTTTCTTCCATTGTGTATGTGTTTGTGATTGTTTTGTGTTCCTTTAATTGTCTTCTTGCGTATTTATTTGTCTTTCTTATATAGCTTTTCTTTGCTTGTTGTCACATGTCATTTTTTCTCACATTTGCTGCATTTGATTTGTAATATATATTCTTGACTCTACAGTCATTTAGGTTAATTCTCTGTAACTGAGATATTATTCTATTTGTGAAACTTAGATTCTGGATATACATAAACATATTACATGGTTAGCCTATAACCAAGTGTGGCAAATATACCGTTCAATTTTTTGTAATTTATTAAGTGGTTTTTGGTTTACTAAAGAAACGTGAAATCCAAGGGTTCATTTGGATTACAGTTTGGTTTCACTGGTTTTTAGATTTTCAAATTTTTAAAACTTCTATTTTTTTGAAAACTGCTGAACCAAAAAAAACTAAGCCAGATTAATGTCACAAAAAAAAAAGTAAAAAGCAATTTGGTTTTGAACGATTTTATAAACCATAGCCCTATGCCGCTTTGGTTTCCATCCATGCGAGAGGGACCAACGTCTTTTCGACATTGCTGCCCCCCCAAGGTTTAAAAAACCGTACAAGTGGTTTTGAAGCGTGAAAAAACTGACGGGCTAACTATTTTTACTGTAGTGCATGACTAACTGGTCGTCTGAATAAACCAATCCGAACTTGTTTTCACGAAAATTGAGTGGTTTTAACCAGTTTTGTTAACACTGCTGCCAACCAAATCAAAGGAGGCGACGCCTGTATCGTTTATTTTTGTTTATACTGGTTGGAACGTGGACGCCAAGTTTCGCGGGGGCGGGGGCGGGGGGGGGGGGGGGGTTTGAATTTTTAACCGGGAGAGAAAAAGTCTCGTGACATGATTTGCATGCCCGGATTTGTTGAGGGGAAAAGAGGATTCTAGTGCATTCGTCATCTTCGGATTCTAGTGCATTCGTTATCTTCCGTAAAATTATTGACCACTGTTGACTTTTAATATCTACTTTAACCATTCGTCTTATTCAAAAAATTTATTCTAATATGTAAAATTATTAGCTGTGATTTAAATTTCATCAATGATAAAGCAAATAATAATACAATTTTATATGTTTGAACAAATTTTTTGAATAAAACGAATGGTCAAAGTTGATATAAAAATCAATTGCGTCAATATTTTAAAACCGGAGGGAGTACCTTTCTACTCCCTCCGTCCAAGAATAGCAGCATTTGAAGCTTTACCGGTAGAGCTTCAAATGCTTCTATTTTTGCACAGAGGGAGCAAAATATAATAATTTCTAGATTTATTTATAGTCAATTTTTTTTAATTTGGACTATTAAAATTGGAAAATTCATTATATTTTATCGTATAAATTATGTTAGATTTATCATAAAATGAGTTTTCACAATATGTAATTCTTTATATTAGAAATTTTTATCTTTTAAAGTATTATTAGTCAAAGTTAAAAAATATTTAACTTTAACCAAGCAAAAAATGCTTATATTTTTGGAACGGAGAGAGTACAAACTAAGCAACTAGAAAGGGTTGGTGACATGTCTGTGTTTAAACAAGTGAAAGAAGGGCGTAGGAGGTTACCAGTTTACTCTTTCTGTTCTTAAATTGATGTCATCGTTTACTTCGAACATCAAATTTGACCATTCGTCTTATTCAAAAAATTTGTTCAAATATAAAAAATTTAAAGTTGTTATTCAAATAACTCTAATGATAGATCAAGTTATAATAAAATATATGATATTTATCAAAGTTTTTTTAATAAGACAAATAATTAAAGTTGATGTTAGAAATCAACGGTGACATCAATTTAAGAATGGAGAGAGCATATTGCAATAGCTAGTTTATATACTCTGCTGACGTGCTGCTTTGTTTTGTTAATGCCGGCCTTACCGTGGCTGCTAAGCCATATCTTAATCTAAGAGCAACTCGAATTGCCACGTGCAATCGAATATACTATTGCATTTTGATTGATGGCATTTGGACATGATCTAGCATAACAAATGTTAGACCCTGTTTGGTCCTACGGACTAATTGTTAGTTGACTAAAAAATATTTTTTTTCTCCAAACGAGTGGAGCAACACGTGAACTAATCTTTAATATCTGTATGAAAAAGATTCATTTTACTCCCCCGAACAATTCACTTTGTTCGTTTAACTCTCTAAACAAAATGTTAACTTAATTTACTCCTTCAAACTATTCAAATTAGTGTAATCTACCCTTATATGCAATTTATCTTTTTTGTTTGTCTTTGTATAATTTGAATTTGAAGCTCCATGACACTCACCATTGTGCTACTCGAGCTCCATGAGTCTATTGCTATCGCGCCTTTAGGGAATCGAGTGAATTCTTCCTTCTCTCTATCTCGTTGGACATGCTTCCTCCTCACTTGATTCGTCATGGAGGCCATCAGGGAGTCCCTGGATCCAATGACGACCAGCTTCAAAGTGATGGTTATTCCAGCTAGGATGAGAACAACAGCATTGGCTTTGTGTAATGTAGTCGAGGTGACATTGCAGCTTTGGGGCGGGGACATCAACATCGATGGCCCCATGATGGGGATGATGACGCCATAGTACAGTGCGACATAGAGCAGCGGTGCAGAAAGAGGTGACGCAATGGCTAGGGTTCTCGGAGGAGGTGGCTTACAGCAACAAAGGGGGCTTCACCCGCCAGTAGAGCCCATTTTTTGCCCCTAGTGAAAGCATGTTTCGTAGCTATGAGCCAAAGTGTTTGGCGCGTAGCCTCCTCATACGCTAAAAAAAAAATTCGGTGAAATTTCACCGAAATATCTGAAATATCGCATTTAGCGGTGAGGTTCGATATTTTTTTATCATCGAAATTAATCCATTTAGTATTTTTAATCAACGAAAATTGATTTGTTTGTATTTACAACCATATTGTTTTATAGATTAAAGGTAATTCCTTTTGAGTTTGTGTCAATTAGATTTTAAAGTGTTTAAATTATTCACCGAAAATTCCAATATTTCCAAAATATCGTATTTATAGGTGACTTTTAATTTTTTTTATACCGGAATATTTTCCTAGTCACACATACCTGGTGAATTTTTATTTGATTTTGTTTCTTTGAGTACCTAGTACTATATGATACACGACAAAATCCAATAAAAAGTTTTTATGTCGTGAGAGGACTGCACCCTTGCCCTGAGGTGCATTGTCAGCAAGGAAAAAAGAATTATAGATGTACTGTAGGACCCATGGATTTTCTTGGGTTAGCTGGCTGGCCTAAATTTTTTTCAGATGTGCTACATGCCTTTGAATTTTCAATAGAGCTGCACACTCGTAGCTGGTGTGCAGAATTTACAGAGGAGGCCGGGAACTCACGTTAAATTGTAGAGTTCGCGATTACTGCATCTGTTCCAATAAATAAGCATTTCTAGCTTTAGTTAAAGTTAATTTTTTTAACTTTGATAATTAATATCTAAATATTAAATACTTTCTAATATAAAAATTATTTATTATGAAAGTTTATTTTATAAAAAATCTAATTACATAATTTATATATGATAAAAACTTATCAATACTCTATTATTAATAGTCAAAGTTAAAGTCAAAACTAAAAATGCTAATATTTTTAAACGAAGTAAGTAGTTTTCCATACTCCTTGCCGATGGTCTAGTGAATTCCAGTACTACCTCCATTGCAAAATATAAGTATTTTTAGGTTTGATCAAAGTTAATTTTTTTTCTTTGACTAATAATATCTAAAAAATTAAATAATTTTTAATATAAAAATATTTGTTTTACAATGAACTCAAAAATATAATTTGTAAATGATAAAATATTATTAATTCTTTATTATTAATAGTTAATTTAAAAGTTTAATTTTGACAAAATTTAGAAACACTTGTATTTCAGAACGGAGGGAGCAGCACTAAACATGTAGAGCGCAGCGCTCTTTTATTTTATTTACCTAGTCTACTTATACCACTCCTGGATTCTGGTCCTCTTACTTGGCCGCCACGTCCACCACTTCACGCAACGAAACGGTTCAAACACAAAAAGTCGAAAACCCGAGGCGGCTAGCATGCATCTAGGCAGCTTCCAAAATATCTAGCTGCACTGCCCCAGCACCTATAATACATCACTCTAACCATCCGGCAACACACACACACAATTGTACACCCTGATAGCCATGGATAACAAGGCAATGGTGGAGGATCCCTTGCTTGTGGCGCGCTCTGAGAACGCCTTCGCGACGGAGGCCAAGAGGCTGCTGCGGCTGGCGGGGCCGCTGGTGGCCAGCTGCATCCTTCAAAACATCGTCCAGATGGTGTCCGTCATGTTCGTAGGCCACCTCGGCGAGCTACACCTCGCCGGCGCCTCCCTCGCCGCTTCTATCGCCAACGTCACTGGCTTCAGCCTCCTCGCTGGCATGGCGAGCGCGCTGGACACGCTGTGCGGACAGGCCTTCGGCGCCCGGCAGTACGGTCTTCTCGGTGTGTACAAGCAGCGCGCGATGCTGGTGCTCGCGCTAGCATGCGTCCCCATTGCCGTCGTCTGGGCCAACACCGGCAGAATCCTCCTCCTCATCGGAC
>BCLG01002024.1:14304-85711 GCA_001602295.1 Zoysia matrella
CTCAGCCACGTTTTCGTGTGCTGGGCTTTGATCTATCGCGCTGGCATGGGGAGCAAAGGCGCTGCTTTGAGCGGCGCCGTCTCCTACGGCGTCAATCTGACTATGCTAGCTCTCTACGTGAGGCTCTCAAGCAAGTGCAAGAGGACGTGGACCGGGTTCTCTACGGAGACTTTCAGGGAGCTGCATCACTTCACCAAGCTTGCAATTCCCTCTGCGATGATGATTTGGTGAGAAACACAGTATCGTTTTTCTTATGTCATGTACTCTCTCTATACTCACAATTCAGGTTGTTTTGAACAACGACAGTCTACAAAGCATAATTTTGACTTTGATTTTTCTAAAAATATTTATAAAAAAAGTGACATTTATATTTTTATGAAAGTACTTTTTAAAACAAATCTATTCATATGATCTTCATATTTTTAAACTTAACAACCTAAAAGTTATTTGTAATTTATATTTTCAATGTTTGACTAAAGCAAAGTTTAAAACGACTTGAATCGTGAGTATGGAGGGAGTTTCATTTTACATGTATGTAACTTCCCATCTTATATATGTTGACTATAGCAATTTCTGTGCAGCCTTGAGTGGTGGTCGTTTGAACTGCTTGTGCTGCTCTCTGGTCTTCTACCGAATCCTAAGCTTGAAACTTCCGTGTTATCGATATGGTAATAAGCTGCAGAACAAAATCCATTCTTAGATAAATATTCGCTCCATTCATTATTTCTGACAAAAAATGAATCTGCAGTCTTAACACCGGTTCTTTGATGTTCATGATACCGTTTGGCCTCTGCACAGCCATAAGGTATATGATCTAGATTCTGCGAATCGATGTATATGTTGGTCCTTCTGTATGTTATCTTATTGATTATTTTCTTTTTTTTTACACTAGCACACGAGTTTCAAATGAACTTGGTGCCGGTCAGCCCGAAGCAGCGAAGAAAGCAACTCGAGTCGTCATGTGTATTGCCTTGTGCTCAGGCTTCCTGATCGCCTCAACCATGATTTTATTACGCAATTTCTGGGGATATGTGTACAGCAACGAACCTGAAGTTGTTGCATACATTGCCAGAATGATACCAGTTCTTGCAATATCATTCTTCGCAGATGGGCTCCAAAGTTCTCTATCAGGTAAACCTCATTTTATAACTGAATAGTCCGCTTTCAGTCTCACTAATTTCAAGACACCGACGTCATACAAAATGTAAAATGGAGTGATGCTTACTGTCAATTCTAGTTTCATAATGTTTCTTAGTACTGAAAACAGTGTCTAACTAGTCTTGAAAACGGTTTATACACCCAGTTTTATCCAAGTGAAAATTGGTTTCTTCTCACTCTTTTTTTGACATGTCATTTATTGAATGAAAACGAATCTACTGAGAGTGGTCAAGTGCAGTATTGTATGGAGAACAGCATTAATCAATGTCTACACGTTCTAGGCGTATTGACTGGATGTGGTGAGCAGAAGATTGGCGCACGTGTTAACCTTGGTGCGTTCTATTTGGCCGGGATTCCCATGGCCGTATTGCTTGCATTTGTCGCCCATCTGAATGGAATGGTATTACAGTTCTTTCTCTTTTTTATGGTCACTCTTACATGTACAGCTACGTCAATTGCATGGGGAAATGATTCTTGAAGGCTGACTGTTGAGCTTTGAACAGGGTCTTTGGCTTGGTATCGTTTGTGGCACCCTCACCAAGCTTGTATTGCTCATGTGGATCACACTACGCATAGATTGGGAGAAGGAGGTAAGGAAAATAGGGATAGATGTAAGAGTAACTGATTTTCAGCTATCCCTCTTTGGAAAGAAAGTGTGATATATTCTCTTATTCTATGATATCTTCTCAGGCAATCAAGGCAAAGGAAACTGTATGCAGTCAAACTCTCCCCATATCCTAGCATGGTATGGCCTCCGACGGAGATGGCCTTATGGGAAAATATAAGGTTCCATCTGGAGTTTCATGATTGGTATATGTTTCATAAACTCTTACATATCATTTGGAGTTTCATGATTGGTATATGTTTCATATTTTCATGAAGACTCCTTGATGCTCATCGTACATGATGATAAAATGAGCATCATGGACATTCATTATGTCCATTGGCATTCACGATTGGAATCTCATTATATTAGACACTAATTGATTTTTCGGTGATATAAAAACAAACTAGGATGAGGAAGAAAGTAATCAGTGGTAAATTTGTGATATGAGAAACCAATGAGTTTTTTTAATGCTTTTAAACTGTAAGAGATGTATTGTTTTCCATAGTAGTCAGTCTTACCATTTTCAATCCGCGCTATCTATGGGATCCACAACCCAAAGATGCTATACCGAAAGATGCCACACAACAGACTTCTATCTCTCTTTCATTGTCTGTTTATAGCAAGGTATGTAGAATACTTATATGAATAAACTAAGGATATGAATAAACTGGGGAGGAATATGAAAATGAAAAGCATATCACAGGGACCGGCTGAGCGTTGTCTTCGATCATTTAACGGTAGCAAGAACACAAAAAATTGAGCGGTTCTTATCACAACCGTTCTTTGTGGCAACTCACCGCCATTGACCAGGGGAGGGGGGAACAATCTGATGAGTGAGATAATAACACATGAACAACAAACCATACCGATAGGTTGATAGTTTTCTGTAGAGGAACCAGACCAATCCATCCCGAATTTGGTGTTAAACTCTACTGCGGTGACGATACTGTAGGGGAGGTCCTGCGGCAAAATAACGAAAGCCACCTCGACCGGAAAGGGCCAAAAGGGCCGCCAGCTTTCCCCCAAAAAAAGGGAGATCCACTGCTTACTGCTCATCTTACTTCTATGCACAAATGACTGATATGAAGAAGCAATGGGGCCAGACAGGCTGTTGGATGCATCATAGTTTGGGGCAGCAATGGATGATGCAGCTGCAGATAAATGAGATATATGAGGATTGAGAAAATTTCAAATGTCAAAGAGAATTTTAGCAATGAATCTTTAAGGGATTGCGAATTGGTAGGTAATGGTTGTGCAAATGTAGATGATGATTTAGAAGACCGTGCTGTCATAGAGTTTGGATGACATGAGAGCCTGCATATGAAAATAAGCACGTTAGAATACATGGCTGATAGAAGCATTTCATTAGGCATTTGTAAAATGTACTTATTATTGCACAAAGCAACCCCTGAATTCAATTTGTTTCTATCAATCAACTAAGAAAATTAAAGAAAAGCATCAAATGAGCACTATTTAAACAGAGGTTAAGAGGTTTAACTAATTAAACAAAGCAAAAATATGAAAAATCAGTACTGACATGTCAAAATCCGCTCAATGCTCATTGCTTCCACGATGACAGCCTGCTACCTGGAGAAGCATCATGACATCTATTTATGGGAAACAAGAGGTAGAACGATTTTTCTGTAAAGCACTGTCCCAACATAAAAAATATCACGGGAAATCTTAAATTAATTGCTTACTGTAGACAGATTGCAGTTAGATAGCCCTTTCCAAATGAGATAGTATCACCTTGCATAACTAGATGTAATTTTACAACATGACAAAGAACAACAAATTGAATGAAATGGATTGATCTTTCATAGGACTCAACAGCAAGTGAAATTAAGAGTAAGAGCGCAATTAACGTTCTTGAATTTGTTTCATGTCATCAAGGGAAAATATTTGTCACTATTGTGCTTGAAGCTTTGTTGAACCATTGTAACATTCTAGCCTCAGTTGATACTGTGGCCTGTGGGGGTGTTTTTCATAGAGGAAGTGGGCATGAAGATCATGTGCACAACATTGCCTGATATCGTGATGACGCGCACCGTGTTCTCCAGGTTGAACTGCAGTCAACCATCACACAGAGGATCAATCAGATTCGGAATTCATGAAACTGAGTGAATCTCATCGGCTGGATTGAAGAAAAGGGATAAGGTGCATGGTACCTAAGTCTTCGTGCCATAGATGAGGTTGACGGAGTTGGTATCAGCGTAGTAGAGAGAGTCCTTTCTCCCAGTGTGCATGTCGGCGCCATGCGCCGATAGGGCAGGGAGCGCTGCATGCGGAGAGAGGATGCCTTGCAAGAGGGTGAAGGGGAGGCGGCGGTAGTGGGCTGGATAGCATGCGCTAGGGGAGAAGGGAAGCGTGGCAGGGAGGGGAGGTGGCGAAGATCTGGCCGAGGGTCGGCAGCGCGGCAGAGCCAAGGCGAGGCGCCAGGGTGGGAACGGGGGTAGGAGGGGAAGCGTTGTGGGTATCAGGGGTGGGCGCGGGGAGGGAACTAGGACAGATGCTGGGGAACAGGAGAAGGCTGCGGTGGAAAATGGGCAGTGAGCTTGGTGGGGAGGTGAGGAAGAAATTGTCGATTGTCCGAAAAGAGAGCTGCTGTAGATCCACAGCTTAAGTGAGTGCGGAAGGAAGGTGAGTTCGACAATCCAGATGATAGATGTTGGAGATCCAATGCTTCAAATAAATTTATGATGTGGTTTGCTAAGGATCTAGGAATGGTAGTTAGTGGGTAGGACTTGTATATATAGTTGATTTATCGAATAAGAAGCTACCACCCATCATCTCTTTATATATAAAGCAGAGGAATACTCTGAAATCTTAAAAATCACTCAAAATCCATTCTTTAAAATTTTGAAACTGTACATTTGAACATTTGACACTTTAAAAACATAGACACAAAGTTCCAGCTTAAAACTCACCTTCCATTAAGATAGGCAGACATTCTTCAATGGTAGATTCCATAACGCAGTAAAGAACATTTTAGATCTGGGAGTAGACCATGGCAGTTCCCACAGTACCTAATCCACCGGAATAGGAGAGAGAGACAACCTCAGCCCGACGACTACCGGCGACCTTCCCGACTGCGTGACGTGGAGAGGCTCTGAGCCATGCTCCATCTCCATCAGCTCTCTGACCCTACTAGATCTCATGAAGAACGGTGCGGGCGGATAGATGAACTATGAAAGGGAAGATTTATGTTGGTGACTCACTTTGGCAACAGTGTTATCGAAGGCTGAAGAATAATATAGGGAGGATAAAGAGATCAGAGGTACGACAAAACGTATTTTGGATCAAGAGAGTCTGTCAAGGCTAACTGAGTTATCCATTGCCTCATCAACAAATCATCGTCCACATGTTCATTGGGTGGAAGAACCCAGTTCTCAGTCTGGTAAATGGTTGGAACGAGATTTTGGGCTCAAAATGGGGAAGATGATTGCTCATCTAAGAGTGATTGTGATTTGTGAGTCAATTTCTAGTCCTGAACTGATTTGTGAAGCTCAGGAGGCAGGCTTTACTTTTGAGGAAATCAAATCCGCTGAGGAGTTGTGCACTCCAGAATCAATTTTGAAGCCGGTTCAACTTGCTGAGGGATCTATCATGCAGCAGATTGTGGATTCCATGGTTCAGCGATAGTTTCTGGAGATTAAACCTTGGTGTGGCCCTCTACCTTCACCTCAAAAGTCTCCACAAAGAACAATTGGAGACACAATTGCTGTAGCTTCAATCAAGGTAAAATCTCTGAGTTCAAACCGTTCGTTCTCTCAATCTCCATGCTCACTAAATTATTCAAAGAATTACAAACATCCCGGATGATATCTTCTCGATGGCAATTGCCGGAGACGTCAGTGATTTCCAGTGGGCCTAGTCACAGCGGGAACCCAGCGTCAATTTCAGAGATGGTTTTTGAAAATTTGAATACAAGGAACCAAGGAGATATCAGTGGCCATCATAATTTATTATGGACCAATTAAATCTTTCTCAGCCCATAATACCTTACAAACCTACCCCAGGTTTGATCAATCTCTTTTCTAGAACTGGGAGTCGGCACTGAAACTGTAAGACTTCTTTTGTTGCTGAGGTTCTGAAGAACGGGATGGAAAACTGAGGCACAAACCCAGGTATGACTTCTTTTGTTGCTGCTTTCTGTGGTTCACAGAGAGGAGGGGTGAGGGGTATGGACATATGAATGCTTTCTCTCATGATGGTTACCAAGGGTGTGGTTTTCATGAGGGGATCAAGGGGCCGTGGTTTTCAGAGTGGCCGGACTGGAGGTAGAGGCTTCGTTGGTAATGGATAGAATAGTTTATCTGAGGAGGTTGTGAGAGTTTTTAGTTTGGCAGAGGATCGATGGTAGATAACAGGGAAGCAGGAAACAGCAGTGGAGACACATATGTTAACAATAATCCTGTAGGCAATAACAGGCAAGAAGCAGCGCTCTGTGAGATAAAAGTGTAAAAATTTGTTGACACAGACTCTTACCGGCACAAGCAGTGGATATTTTGCGAAAGCCTTGACAGCCATCACAGGCAAAGAGAATGTTGGGATTGAACAAGTTCATGGGGAAGGGTCTCAAGTGGAGAATGGTATTAAAACTATTCCAAAAAACAAAACCAGATACATGTTGATTTTGCTGAATCATCAGCACAAGGGGCAATAAGAGGTGCTCCAGGGGGCACCAAGCCACCATACTGCTATAGGTGCCTAACCAAAGGTCATGTTATGCAGGATTGCAGCAAGGAGTTGTTTTGTGAAATATGTGCTAGAACAGAGCATATCAAAGTCAGGTGCTACCAATATAAAACAGCTCAGATTGTTTGCCACACCTTGTGGGTATGCAATAGCCAGGTTAGGCTTTTTTTTACGTACCTCACTCTTCGTATATTAAAGCCGAAAATAAGAATGCAAGTGGGCATGCTCACGAGCCCACATCTAGTTCAAATTTTGCAGATATTTACCTGCAAAATTTGAACTAGATGCGGCACTCGTGGGTACCCACTTGCATCCCATGCCAAAAATGATGCCACTTTGGCTGTTGGAACCGAGGATCCATGAATGGTCAAAAGAACACATGAACATAGATATTTTCCCGCGCCAAACGCTGTGGCTTCTTTTTTACTCAATGGACTTGGTACACACTGGAACACGAGCATAGGCGCGGGTGTTAGGGCAGTGTTAGCTTCATGACCTTTATAGTCCCCTAAAAGGTATGAATAGATTTTAGTGATTGAATGAGCACCATAAGGAACGATTGTGATTGTAGGTACCACTCCGTAATTTCTACATCAACATGGTGGGTTTTCTCGATGGATGACAATGACGATCCCAAGTCGAGGAGTATCGGGCGTTTGAGGACCAAGGTTAAAGACTAGCTAGTGAATCCATAAGATCACCGATACTATTAAGGGGGAGGGGGTCAAGTCATTCGTTCTCAGGTCATATAAGTGTTAGGAAGTATGAATGTTCTTAGTTATCTCAGAATGCACTAAAAATGTCAGAGAAAACAAAGCAAGCGAAGCCGAAGTCAATTTGGAGAAGAAGCCTCAAGTCTTCAGCTTCAGAAGAGTCACCGGATAGTCTGGTGAGCCAAAGATCATAAGTCCAGAAGGGTTGCATTCTGGAGTCAAGGTGAATAAATCACTGGACAGTCCGGTGGATTAGTGATCGGATAGTCTAATGTCCCTGAAGTTGAAGTCTAGAAGAGGTGTCTCTAAAAGTCCAAAAGTGTCAGTCACCAGACAGTCTGGTGAAGGTATGCACCGGATAGTCCGGTGTCATATAAAATGGATTTTAGAGAGGGTGTTTCTCTAGTCTGCTGGATGAAGGAGTCACTGAACACTTCAGTGTAAAGAGTCAGCGGACAATCTAGTTACTGGTAAAAGCAATCAACTTTATGACATCACATTTCAACAATTGCTTTTGGGCTTGAAGCCTATTTAAACCGTGAAGGGGGACGTTTTCTAGTGTGTCTGAGGTTGAATTGCTAGAGCAAACTTGTGAGAGGCCAAAGGACACCAAAGAGAGAGCACAACATAAGATAGAAGATCTTTGGGGCTAATAGGAGAGTGATAGGAGCATCGATACACTTCTAGAGCTTGTTGAGGCTTTGAGAGGACTGATCTTTGCCTATTACTCTTAGTTTGGTAGCCTAGACCAGCTAGGGGTTGGTGTTCGAGCTTTTGAGGAGATTGTGAAAGATGATGCCAAGTTTATGAGCGTTTTCGGATCCCCACTCGAAAGAGACATTAAGAGAGAGCACTCGAACTTTGGAGGCTTGCTCTTGCGCGAGAGTATTGTTCACTACAACCGGGTCGCTGGAGATTTCACTCCGGGAGTGAAGCATACCCTTGAGAGCACCGTTTCGGAAACGACGGAAGGGACCGGTACTCCGACGGGAGTGGTCCAATGAGGTTTAGGAGAAGGCGCCAACCCGAAACCTCGAGAAAAATCACTAAGCATTCTCTTGACTCTCTTTACTTTCCGCTTTTCATACTTGTTGACTAGAGTCAAAGGTTGCTTTACGGTTCCTGTCACACGCTGAAATTTCTTATTTCGAGATATGAAGAGTTTTCCACCCTTTCGCATACTCTATCCACTCAAAAACCAAAGAAATGACCCTTAAGCTCCTAAAAATCTCTTCCCCTTCAACTTCCCCACAATCTCTAGCCTTTCCTCTTCCCTACAACCTCTCCACGTCCTACCCAACCCCTCAACTCTCACAACTCGCAACCAACTCACGAGCAGACACAGATCCTTCAATTCCCGTCCACGTTCCTGGCGATCCGTCCAACCAATTTTGACAAAATTTTGCCAGGATGTGCGCGTTGAAGTCCTCTACGACATATCCTAAATTAACGGCCAACGGAGATCTGTAGCTTCCGAGATCTCCATCACAATCACTACTGCTCTCTGTTCTAGATAGGTTCAGCGCACGAATCGGTAATTCATTCATTGTTTCTCTCAATTTCAACCATTATCTTGATGAAACTCCCGTACTATGTTGTGTGCCAAAGAGTCCTCTTCATCATCACCGAAGGATTCACCAAGATTCACTTCGGTTTCTCTAGAAACGCGATTTGTTTTTCAACTGCCGCTGCAGGACCAAATCTCTATCCCACTCGTTGATCTTCTTCTCAGGTTAAATCTTGTCCAAAACATCATGTGTATATCATGTTTCACATAATTAAGCACATTTCTATTCAAAGATTTTCTTGAATTGTGTAGCCAATAATTGAGAACGCACATGTCTTTGCAGTGCTATTTGTGGATAGACAGACGTGTTGCCGCCGTGCACCGCTTGTTATCATCTCACGTCTTATAGTTCCTTGCTGTAAATTAATTCTTGTTGAGTTCTCCAAACCTTGATAGCACTCTAAAATGACTCTCCAATATTGCATATGATCTTTAGTTGTTTGATTGATTGTTTGTTTGTCGGTGATTGTGTGAAGACAAGAATACAATTCGGAATCAAGAGAGCCTATGAAGCGAAGCTTGAAGATAACTAAGCAACATTTTGAGGCAAGTGTCCTTGATCACATTGCTCCTATTTAGGATGACATAGGAATTTAGGTAATGCATGCTAGTCTTAAATTGGAATCCTATGTTGGGTTTACTAGAATATTCCTCATAATTCCTTGAAGCTGGCTCGTGGTTGGGTGTAGTGGTAGTTTATTTTATATGCTTAGCTTTGCTGTCTTAGCTGGGCTTTGGGTAAAACTTGAACTACAAAAATTGGTTAGTGGTATATATGTAACTTAATCATCTTCATGTTAATTAAAATGGTAATGACTTAGTGTATAGAGAATCTGAGCAGGATGGATGATATGGTATGATGCTCTTGGATATTATTCGGTGTTTATGGTATGTGCTAGTTCCTACTCTAGATTCTAAGGACCGGTTCGTGAACCATGTAACCTGGCTTTACAGCGCAGCCACAAAGCTTAAATGGTAGGCCGTAGCCTACTAATTGGTTGAGCTTAGTTTGGTGTGCACCAAGTGGCGGTGTAGTGGCGCAAGAGGGGCTTCTGCGGCGGAGGTAAAATAGACTCCATGGATGCTGTGGCGGTGAAACCTTAGCGGGTGCATATTAACTAAGTGACACATTGTAAAGGCTTTGTAGTGATCTTCTGGCCACACACCAAAGGAAGTGTGTTACGTATCGACGGATACTGGCATAAAGAAGGTTTTTAGTCCACCTGGCAACAGAGGATGAAATCACAACTTGTGGTGAAAAGTGTGCAAACTCTCGAGAGATAAAACTATCATGATAGTCGTGCTCACGGTCAAGAGCGGCCTGGACTGCTTCACGATTAGTTCCACCGTATGGGTTGGTTGGATTTTGTTAATCTTTTCTTGGTAGTCGGGTGGAACCTGATGAGTTGGTAGCCAGGTGTTGGTAGCCTGGTGAGTTTGGTAGTCGGATGGAATACGATGAGGTCTCTTTGGTTCTTGGTTCAGAGTTCAAACTTAGTAAATAGGATGCCTAGTAACAACAGTTTTTAGATAGCAGTAGTGCATTAACCCTGTATAGTCTTTCGTGCTTATGACCCTCATGTCATCTCATTCTACACTTGCTGAGTACTTTATGTACTCACGGGTGTTGTTTTTGTTGTTTTGTTGCCTATGAATGCTACTCAGTGACAAGAAGATCAAAGAAGTCAAGTCAACTAGTAAATTGAAGACGAAGTTGCCGCCAGTCGATTGCCTGTGGTGTGCCCAAAAGTTTTCTCCTCCCGCTGCTCTTCAAAACTCTGGTATTTATTGTTTGTTTACCGATATAGAACTGATTATCACTTAATTGTCCTACATGTATAATGAAACTGATCCTGACATAAATGTAGATGTCATCAGGTTTTGTATTTACAAAATCCGTTGTGACAAATGTGGTATCAGAGCTTTATGTCGACTCTAGGGACATGACCTTAGCTAGAATGGTGTTTATTAGGTTTTTAGTCGACCTTGTCGATGAAGATGAATATTCAACTCAGCGAGCGAGAAGTTGAAGCCTGGTTCTACAAGAAGAAACTTGAAGCATGAAGTAAGAAGACTTTTGAAGATTAAGATATATCACTTGCTTAAGTTCCATTTTGTTTAGCAAGTGAAAGCCATGCCTTGTTATCAACGAATTAGTAGGTGTTGTTTGATGTAATGTGAAAACTAACGATTGTTTTTAAGGGGGGTAGCCTCACGCGGTAAAGCCTTAACTCCGTAGTCAACCTAAATCTTGGGAGAAAATATTTTTGAGTGTTCAATCAAGCAGCATGAAGAGGATCTCCATCAACCACTTCAGAAGGAAGCACTATGAAGATAAGAGTCTTTTGATGAAGCAATGAAGCTCTTCGTGGGCAAGAAGGAAGTTCAAGGAAGTCATGTACGCCATCATTAGCTGTTGCTTGTTTTGATTTGCTTGCTTGATTGTGTGTTGTGTATCCTAGTCTATATTGAGCCTATCTTTTCTTGCTCATACATTAAATCATTGCTCTACTTTCATCATTGATGCATATAGTTTGGTATTTTGTTGCTTAAGCTTCAACTTCGTTTATCTCACCTATCGTTCTTTTCGATCCTATCGAGTTGTTGACAAAACTCTCTATTCTTAGCCTCGCCAAATCTCGAGGCGAGATTCCGGTTAAGGGGGGAAGTTTATCACACCCAGAAATATCTTATTTCGAGATGTGAAGTGTTTTCCACCCTTTCGCATACTCTATCCACTCAAAAAACAATGAAATGACCCTTAAACTCCCAAAAATCTTTTCCCCTTCAACTTCCCCGCAATCTTTAGCCTTTTCCTCTTCTCCGCAACCTCTCCACGTCTTACCCAACCCCTCAACTCACAGCCAACTCATGAGCAGACACATATCCTCTAATTCCCATCCACGTTCTTGGCGATCTGTCCAACCAAATTCAACAAAATTTTGCCAGGATGTGCGTGTGGAAGTCCTCTACGACATATCCAAAATTCACGGCCAACGGAGATCTGTAGCTTTCGGGATCTTCATCGCAATCACTACTGCTCTCTGTTTTGGACAGGTTCAGTGCACAAATTGGTAATTCGTTCATTATTTCTCTTAATTTCAACCATTATCTTGATAAAAATCCTGTACTATGTGGTGTGCCAAAGAGTCCTCTTCATCATCACCGAAGGATTTACCAAAATTCACTTCGGTTTCTTCAGGAATGCAATTTGTTCTTCAACTGCTGCTGCAGGACCAAATCTCAATCCCACTGGTTGATCTCCTTCTCAGGTTACATCTTATCCAAAACATCACGTGTTTATCATGTTCCACATAATTAGTCATTCAAATATTTTCTTGAATTGTGTAGCCAATAATCGGGAACGAACATGTCTTTGCAGTGCTATTTGTGGACAGACAGACGTGTTGCCGCCGTTCACCGCTTGTTATCATCTCACGCCTTGAAGTTCCTTGCTGTAAATTAATCTTTGGTGAGTTCTTCAAACCGTGATAGCACTCTAAAATGACTCTCCAATATTGCATATGATTTTTAGTTGTTTGTTTGATTGTTTGTTTATCGGTGATTTTGTGAAGAGAAGAATACAAGTCGGAATCAAGAGAGGCAATGAAGCGAAACTTGAAGATAACTAAGCAACATTTTGAGCCAAGTGTCCTTGATCACATTGCTCCTATAAGATGACATTGAAATTTAGGTAATGCATGCTTGTCTTAAATTGGAATCCTATGTTGGGTTTACTAGAATATTCCTCATAATTCCTTGAAGCTGGCTCGTGGTTGGGTGTAGTGGTTGTTTATTTTATATGCTTAGCTTTGTTGTCTTAGTTGAGCTTTGAGTAAAACTTGAACTACTAAAATTGGTTAATGGTATATATGTAACTTAATCATCTTCGTGTTAATTAAAATGGTAATGACTTAGTGTATAGAGAATCTGAGCAGGATGGATGGTATGGTATGATGCTCTTGGATATTATTCGGTGTTTATGGTATGTGCTAGTTCCTGCTCTAGATTCTAAGGATCGGTTCGTGAACCATGTAACCTGGCTTTACAGCGCAGCTACAAAGCTTAAATGGTAGGCTCTAGCCTACTAATTGGTTGAGCTTAGTTTGGTGTGCACCAAGTGGCGGTGTAGTGGCACAAGAGGGGGTTTCTGCGGCAGAGGTAAAATAGACTCTATGGATGCCGTGGCGGTGAAACCTTAGCGGGTGCATATTGACTAAGTGACATCTTGTAAAGGCTTTGTAGTGATCTTCTGGCCATACACCAAAGGAAGTGCGTTACGTATCGACGGATACTGGCATAAAGAAGGTTTTTAGTCCACCTGGCAACTGGGGATGAAATCACGACTTGTGGTGAAAAGTGTGCAAACTCTCGAGAGATAAAACTGTCATGACAGTCGTGCTCACGGTCAAGAGCGGCCTAGACTGCGTCACAATTTGTTCCACCGTATTGGTTGGTTAGATTTGGTTAATCTTTTCTTGGTAGTCGGGTGAGACCCGATGAGTTGGTAGCCAGGTATTGGTACCTTGGTGAGTTTGGTAATCGGATGAAATCCGATGAGGTCTCTTTGGTTCTTGGTTGAGAGTTCAAACTTAGTAAATAGGATGCTTAGTAACAATTGTTTTTAGATGACAGTAGTGCATTAACTCTGTATAGTCTTTTTTGCTTATGATCCTCATGTCATCTCTTCCTATACTTGCTGAGTACTTTATATACTCACGTGTGTTGCTTTTGTTGTTTTGTTGCCCATAAATGCTGCTCAGTGACAAGAAGATCAAAGAAGTCAAGTCAACCGATAAATTGAAGACGAAGTGTAAAAGGTCGTGTTGCTGCCAGTTGATTTCCTGTGGTGTGCCTAAAAGTTTTCTCCTCTCGCTGCTCTTCAAAACTCTGGTATTTATTGTTTGTTTACCGATATAGAACAGATTATCACTTAATTGTCTTGCATGTATGATGAAACTGATCCTGGCATACATGTAGATGTCATCGGGTTTTGTGTTTACAAAATCCGGTGTGACAGTTCCTCTTGGTGGCTATCGTGCTTGTGTTTGCTTGTTATCTTTATCATTCCACTAGCATTGTTTAGAGTCTTGACCTACTAGATTTGCTTAGGTTGCTCTTGTTGTGTTCTAAGTCTTGTAGTCAAAGTTTGTAGAGAAATTAAGTTCTATAAGTCCACCGATACAACCCCCTTCTCGGTGTCCTTGACCCTTTCAGAGTGCATGTAAATGACATCCTAACAGTGGAACAAAAACATATCACCGATTAAGTAAATTAATGTACCAATGGTGATATCGACTAACTAATGTCAAAATCAACTGAAATAAGTGTAGAATGTGACACTTGCGAAGATGATCTAATGCCATATCAATTAAGGCCAATTTGACTCAAGTGATACCAGATTAAGGAAGTGTCAATCAACTAACCTAATTAGCCATAAATGATCAAGGAATAATCATGATTGTACTAATTAAGTCATTAGTACACTATGCAAGGAACTGGGGCATTTATCGACGAAATTGGGAGGTGGCTCAATACTCTAGAAAAAGAGGTTGCTGATCAACACTGTAGTCTTCGGAATGCACACACACGAGATGGTGCATGATGGTTTTGGCAGTGCGTGGTGGGGAGTCGACGAGACTAGTGAGGTAACAAGTCCTAGAGATACTAGTGGCGAAGGCGGCACACAGGACGGGCAACTGTGCTGGCAAGGCGAGGTGCGGTGGCGGCCGCTCTTGGCTATGTCACACAGTGAGAGTGGGGCACGGGTGCGACAGTGAGGTGTTGGTGCTTAGCGGCTGCACACAGGCGCTCGATATAACTAAGAGGCAGCATGGGATACTGAGGTGAAGCGGTGAGCAGCGCAAGGCAACGAGCTTGCCGACAGAAAGGGTACAGTGGAACGAGCACTCGGGTTGCTGGAGACGGTGTTGTTGGAGCGAAACGAGTGCAGTGAAAATGATTTTAGGTTTTAATCGCCCCTTAGCTAGGTTAAACAAAATCAACAGATGTGATTTTAAATAATTCAAATCGATAGCCGAGATCTCGCTAATTTTCTTAATTATCAGACGGTCCGATGAGAATAGGAGGTTTTCCGATGAACATAGGTCAACGAATGAGTCACTGGAGTCATTTTGACTTCCATTATCGAGCTTTCCAGTGGTAACGTCAGACTGTCCTATGTATGTGTCGGTATGTTTGTTGTATGAAAAAATTCCATGATAGAGAGCAGTGTAAAATGACACATGTAATGGATTGTCCCGTACTCATGTCAGACTGTCTGGCAAGGACATCGGATTGTTCAGTGACCCAATTCTCAGAGAAACATGGGATTTCTTTTTAGAACCAAGTGTCCTCACTTAAAACACGAATAAACACTATACTTGGACTAAAAAGGGAACTCTCAATGCTCCTTTGGAAATAGTTTGACTTTTGGAATAACAGTTTTTGCAAACTTAATAAGATCGAATGAAAAGAGCCAAAAGAGCGAAAAACACGTGGGGTGTGTGAGCTGTGTAAGTAGATTTAGCCTTAGAGCTCATTGAACATGTTTCAATTGGCATGAAGTGCAAATTCTTTTCATTGATTCTATATTGCGAATGTGAGCACTTTCTCCAAGTGTGATACTCTCCTTTATGGTTGCCTATATACAATTCATGAACAACCAACTTACAAATGCATGAAATTAAATATGCCATTATAGATGCAAGCAAGATTTAAAACATTGCATAAAGGAAACCTAATCAATGTTAAGTTTGATCCCAACTCAAACTTCTTCACGATGAGCCATAACGTTGCCTTTAGTGAATCAAACCACCACCTCAAGCATTACCACTTGCTCATTGCTATCTTGAAATGGTTAGACATTGAATAATTTTCTTTTCAGATGCAAACATACTAGTCCATAAAGGAGTACCAAATTACCATGCATAAAAGGAAAACTCTAGACAAGAGAAACCTCTTTGAAGAGTGGGTATGCGGATGAAGCTCTTCCAAGATCCGTGGTGGACCTCTATGATCTTTAAGAGTTGTTCTTTGTCCACCAGGTCATCTTTGTCTTGGGGACCCAAATTTTCTTGATCTTGCGACCATTGCTTGGAGGTCCAAGTGGATTGATCTTCACCATCCTATCATTGGTACTAAATAGCTTGAAATGGAGATTCTCATGGAAAAGGTTAAGGTTAGACATAGTCTTGAAACTTCTTACCTTGGGATAATTCTTGGACTTGTGACCGTCCCGAGAACACCTCTCGCAATAATTGTCACCCACTAGAAGGGGTGCGGCCCAAGCGAGAATGGTGTCTTGTGTGCCAATGATATTGATGGAAGCCAGATAGGATCGCAAGCCCTTGTGGTTCGCATTGTTATGAGGTTATGGCTTAGGATCTCCTTTTGAATCATTCTTCCTCTTGTAAGCCTTTCAAGCACATCCATCACCATTTCCCTTTCCTCCTTGAGCTTGTGATACTCCTTCAAAATAGTAGGCTCAAGAGAGATACTCACCTTGGAGAGGGTTAGCTCATCTGTACAGTAGAAGCAATGAAACTCCAGTTAAGTGACAAGTGAGAAAGAACTTTGGGTATGAGAGCATGAGCAACCTCTAAGTTATTATTCCTCTCATCAAGCTATAGATAATTGGCCTTGAGCTTACCATAGCTCTCTTGAAGAACATGATGTGAGTACACAAGATCAAAGAGCTCGTTCTCAAGCTCTTGCACCCGGAATACCGCTACTTTATGTTCCGTGCTCACAAGCTCAATCTTCTTGTTCTTCTTGAAGATGTTTTTGTGAGCCCTTTCAAGTATGAGGATGAGCTCATTATAGCTTAGCTCATATCTTGTTCCTCATCATCATCTTCATCACGGTAACCTTCACAACTTCTAGCCATCAAGAAAAGAGGTGGTGGTGGTGGTATTTTGTTGGTGGAGCTTGTCATGGTGATGTTGATAAGTTCATCATCAATAAATAAAGAGAAGAAATCGTAGTCATCATCAGTGAGCCATTCACCAACAATATAGGCATTGTGTTGAGACTTCCTCTTCTCCTTTCTTTTGCCCTTCTCCTTGACAAAGAAATTATTCTTGGGTTCTTGTTCTTCCTCTTCACTCTCACTTGAGTGTTGCTTCTTGTTATCCTTCTTGGGCTTGGGGCATTCTTTCGTGCAGTTACCTTTCTTGCCAAAATTGAAAACTGAAATTCTTCTTGGAGGATAATGGTTTGCCTTTGCAAAAGAGTTGTTTCATGGGGAGAGCTAAATCATCATTGTCACTCTCATCTTCCTCATCCTCCTCCACTTTCTTCTTCTTGTCCTTTAATACTTCTTCCACTTGTAAGGCAAGATTCTTAAGAACTTGAGTGTCGGTGGAGGCCCCAACATATATCCCTCATATGCTATGAGCTTCCCAAGAATGATATCAATGGTGGTACCTGCCAAGTTGGTTTGGAAGAGGTATGTCACATGATTTCAACATTTTAGTTCTTGTTCTTGAGGCCTAGAGAATTGATTTCTTCAACAACTACATGCAAGCAAGAAAAGACATCATTAACTTTCACACATGGTAGCATAGTAATGGCATCATATTTGTTTTTAAGCACATAATATCTTGATTCTTTACACTCGGTGAACCCTCAAGGATGTTTTGTAATTACATCCAAATATCATGAGTAGTGAGAGATGCATTAATGCTATAGAAATCATTCTTAGAAATGCAAATAAAGATGGCATTCTTCGTATTAGCATTGAATTTAATAAGGATAGGATCAAGTTACTCGTTTATGTTTGTAGCATTTTGGGTTATATCCTATGCCTTCCTATCGACTGACATACAGTAGGCTTGAATACGAGCCTTCCAAGAAGAGTAATCATCCCCATTCAAGAAGAGAGTATATCTGAGCATTCAGACTGCCCGGCACGGCATGACTCGGTCTGGATGACAGCACGGCCCACTCAGGCACGGCGGGTCAGCCGGGCCGTGCCGCAGCATGCTACAGGTCCTATAGCAAGCCCGAGGCATGGCTCGAACAAGGCAAAACTATGTTGGGCCAGCCAGAACAGCCTGCCAGTCCGCAGGCATGCCGGCCCAGAAAGGCCCACTTGGTCCGTTACCAGTTCAATATCACTATAGTTTTAGAATTTAAAGCACAACACAATTCACATATTAAAATTACCAGATTCAGCTCAGATTTCAAATTTATCAAATTCCTCACAAACTGAACCAGTGCATAAATATGTACAATGTTCACAATCAGCACAGATTCACAAATCAGTATAGAACTTCGCAAAACAGACTCGTGAAACAAACCAGTCCAGAAATGTTATAGAATCACAGTCCATATCTTCACAAAATAGATCTGTCAACGACTTCACAAAACAAATCGCAAGCATAGGAAACACAATATTTATCAAACTATGACTTTTATTGAGCTATTTAACTATTTTGCTGCCTCATTAAAACCTTGCTAATCAAGGAAAAAAGAGTGCAGCCCAGGGATATTGAACTTAAATTCAATCACATACAAGTACATAACAGTTTCAATCATCAACAGATTGGATCTGTTCATCCAGGTACTAATGTTCGAACTTGTCGACCATTTCTTTATCCTCCATGTTGTGTTGTTCCCTTGCATCTACAAATTCCCAGTCTTTGATACACATCAACATCTCTACCATGTCGCTAGTCAGCGAGCGCCTCTGCTCCTCAATGATCCTGCCAATAAGACTAAAAGCAGATTCCAAACTAAAGTAGAAGCAGGGACAGTCATAATATCTTTTACTAATATGGATAATATTGAGTAAGTCAGTTTATGTGCTTGCGATCAACTAAGACTGTCAAAATCATCATTAAACTCACTAATACTTTCACTATCAAGATAAGAATTCAGTTCAAAAACATGACCAGTAGGTGTTGGACTAACTGAAGTAGAAGTTTCAGAATCGCCAAAGATGTGAACCAAAGTTGTTTTTCCCTTACCAGTGTGAGTTGCTTGATGTGATGGCTTTTGCAATCTAACTACACCAAACTTAATTTCATACTTTTTAAAAAGTTGAATTAGTTCTAAATGCACATTCATGAAATAAGCTAAGTAATCAGTGCAACAAAATTTGATAACAGCCCAATGAGTTTATTAAAGCCTTTCATCTTAGCTCTAGGATCTAAAGAAAAGCAAACCAATAAAACATAGGGATGTTCTGCGAGTATTTAGAAAATTTTGACTTCATAGGAACAAAAAATTCTCTAAGCAATTGATCATTTTCATATTTGCATAAAATGTTTAGCAATCAATAGAATATGATGCAACATTAGATGAGCAATTGGATAATAAATACCAGATAGAGCTACTGTGGAATCATAACAATTTAAGGAATTCAAGAATTTTCTTAGCAACATACGAGAGATCATCAGTCAAAAGTGGTTTAGCACTAACAGGAACCTGATAATTAGCACAGATAAACACACCAGAGGGATCTCAATATGCAACCAAGTGCTGCAGCATTAGATATGTGTAGTTCCATCTCACATCCGTATCTAAACCAAATTTACGAGGCCTAACACCAGATGCAATGCAGAATTGTTTAAATGAAGCAATACATTGATTAGATGAATTTCGAAAAAGATATTGCAAATCTAAAATCCTCTAAAATAGCTTCAAACTTTTCAATCTAGACTTAACAATCAAATTGATTATATGACATGCACATCTTTGATGCAAAAGTAGATTTGAATCAACAACCACACAATTTTGGAGTTAAAGATATCGTGGCAGCAATATTTGCAGATGCATTATCTAAAGTAACAGCAAATGCCTTATAAATCAAGTTCATCTAAAACACCTTCAATACGTTCAGTTATGTTATCACCACTATGAAAGACATCAATCAGTCGAAAACTAATTATTCTTTTCCGCAATTCCTAATCAGAACTCACAAAATGTATAACCACACTAAGATAGTCCTCTTTAGCATTGCTAGATCAAATATCAAAAGTAATAGCAACAGAGGCTATAGTATTAGTCAAGCATTCAATCCATTTAGCACGTCTAGCTTCAAAATATTTAACAAGATCATGACTAGTTGTTTCCTAGACACACCACAGAACCTAGGGTTATGAGCATGCTGAATATATTCTTCAAATGCACTTTTAGATTCACCAATACCCTAATTAAGACCATTCTAAACAATCAACACAACTAATTCCACACGAGCAACTTAGGATCATAAACCCAATTCCGAATAGAGCCATCATCAGTAATACCAAGCATGCTTTGGGCGTTACGATTGCAAGCAGCTCTAGAAACATAGGACTTATGAGGCCTAGCCAAGTGTCCTGTTCCGCCACTAGATGGAGCACTCAAGTCCTTACTACAGATGAGACAAAGAGCGCCATACCTTTTTTTGACGCCTTCCACTGTGTTGAAGAGCTCCTTGAAGTGATCCCATACAGCGGAGCTGTTTCCACGGCCTCTCTTGGTGGTGCTACTCGAAGCAGCTTGACTCAAAGGGTTGGTGTTGTCGACCTCTTGATCAACTAGAGGAACAGCAGGCTGAGCAGCTGCAGAGCCGCTGCCGTCGTCCCGCGAAGAACCGGCCATCATCGATCAACTCTGCACCACAAGTCGTAAACAGAAACAGAGCTAGGATTTAGTGAGGGCTAGTCGGCTAGATCCAGATGCCGAGAGGCATGGCACCATGGCGAGCCGGTGAGCTGACGGCTGTAGGCAGCTGAAGTGATGCTTGCCTCCTACCACAGCACCGAGCGCAGACGGCACAGATCTGGATCCGAGCCGAAGACTAGAGGAGAAGGCCAAAGGGGATGACAGACGAGAATAGGGGACTAGAGAGTAGAGCCTAGAGGGAGGGAAGAGATGGCAGCGTGGCGCGGCGGCGGCCACTGCGGAGCATGTGGATCTCGGGATCAGAGGCGAGGAGTGGAGGAGCCAAGGAAGTGACAAACGAGGGAGCGACTACGCGAAGTGGGAGCGGGGCTAGGATTCGGTGTTGGCGGGTTGAGTACCGGGCCAACTCTTTAGGGGCCATGCCCGTTCCTAGGGATTGGCCCAGGCACAGCCCACCCACCGGGTCATGCGAGGACGAGTCCGCCATCACCCAGCTGGGCCAAAATTAGCGGACCGCCTTCCAACCCGAAAAGCCTAGTCCGAATGCCCAGGTATAGATGGGAGGATGTTCCATCCTATTCGCCATTCTTACTCAAGGTAGTTAAGCTTTAATTTGAGCACTTTACTTTGATACTACTTGTAAGGATCTAGAACATCGAGAGGAGAGTTGAATTGGTGATCCAATGTAACCGTTAATTTGCTACACAACTAAATTTACAACTTAAACGTAGAATAAAACAGTTCTATGCAAGTAGTAGGCCAAGACACCTTACATGCTAGAGAATAAAGGAAAAGAATGCAAACAATCACTAGCACGACAGCCACCAAGAGCAACCTAGAGACTACTTGAATAGACTACTTGCAAGAAGATAAATGCGGAAATGTAAAGGCAAGTAGTAAATGAGAGAAGTGGTTTACCTCGAGGTATGAGAAGGATGGTACCTTCATCTAATCCTCATTTTGACTACTCCTGCCGGAGTCCTAGTCCCTCCTGCCATTCCCAGAGCGATGTCCTCAAGGTACACTACACTGCCAGAGCGGAAGCACGAGCATTCCCCTCAGGCAATACCTTCTCCAACGACAAATCTACCAAAGGTCCGATGCTCATTCTTGTTGTCTCTTTCAAGCAGAGGAGTCAAAACCACTCACAAACTTGTTATGACATCCACAAACACCACGAAAGCTCGATCGCCAACTTATAACTGGTCTACGATGTCATAGATCAAGAGTAATAAGGCTAATCACTCTCCTTATGCCTCACAATCTCACTATGCTTGACGTGGCGATCTACAATCATGTCTTATAGAGTTATAATTCAGAGGACATAAGGAGTGGTAGACGAAATAGGCATGAAACAACGAACCTCGAGGAGTGGGTGGATCTACGCAGCCAGGTGTGGGTACAACTGCACCTATGAAAAAAATGACATTAACATGATTTGTGTTAAATTCTAACTTATATTTGCACCCACACATAAAAAATCACTGCACTTTCTTTTGGGGGGGGGGGGGTCGGAATAAACCCTTTTTGCAGTAGTGCCCACGGGACAAGTGCACCCCTTTGGATTTCCTCTAGCTCTGTCCAACAAGGATGACAAAGAGATCACAATGTTCTCGGAAGAAAAAGAATGGAATGGTCTTTGTAACTTTGTCTTAAGTCTTAACATGGCCGTATTCATAAAACTTAATTTGGAACACATTTTCAAAGCTGTAGGCAACTTTATCAATCAAAACTATAACGATTGGATGATCTTTCTAACTTCCTCTTACTAGGACCATCCCGAGGAATAAGGATGGTCTGTCGTCTCACGTGATAATCTGGGGCAACTATACGACCTTTGGAAGGTCTGACGATAATGCCCAAGCTTTGCTCCAGAAATATACGCTCTTACTGTTCGACAGGTTTTTTAATGGATTTTGTAATCCTTGTATTAGCGCTGCCTACCACCACTTAAGTCCCAAGCAGATAATATTTGAACTTCAATCGGCTTCTACCTGAGAATCTCGACGACGTGCTTCTTTCCAAGCGGTCCAAGCGTTCTCCAGCGACCGCATCCTCGGGCCGACGGCCCCTCACCCATCTCTATCTACCTCGGCCGCCATCTCTCTTTCTCTCTCTCTCTCGATCGATCTGGATTGGTATTGCCGCCATCTCTCTTTTCTCCATGGAAACTTCTCTCCGCAGCGTGTAAATAAAATGGGCCGGCAGCAATACTACGTAAGAATTGGGCTGACCGGATCTTGCTGGGCATATCGTGCGTTTTTTATTTTTCCCTTGGACACCGCTAGATGCAACCTGCACAACGTCCTCGAGAAAAACCAACTTTGAATGATACATGTCAGAATTTGAATTTGATATGTTTCTCAAATAGAAGATCAAGTTTCTTGCGTCGTAAAAGTCAGTATATTTACAGGTAACAATTGTACTTGCTATAGCAATGGTCGGGAGGAGTCAACTTTTCTCAGGCTGGATCCAGCACATCTCTTTATCACATTCCTCCAAGATCCCTGTGACAAACGGAGAGTTTCTTCGTTACACAATAGTATTATTGTAACACAAGTTAGCTTATAAATGCGAGTGATATACTGGATCCTAAAATGGGACAGGTGCAACTTTAACAGTGAGAGGCGTCCAGTTGACCACATCAGTTAGTTGTGCACCTTACGATCATCTCGATATTTGACAGAGGGATCAATTATGTAGTTCTTTATAAGTCTGCAAATTTCTGCTGGCTTCTCACGGTTTATGGCATGGCCAGCATTCTTGACGACCACTAGTTCCGAAGTATCTCCCAAATGCCTGAATTTATATAAGGCTTAATTGATTAAGAAAGATACGTGAATATGATGACAGATATGAATGGACAAACCTCTTCAACCGTTGGCCAAGTTCCAAAGGAAAGACCCGGTCTTGCTCTCCCCAAATTATCAACGTTTGCTGCCAAATGAACACAATATGCAACAATCACATTATTCAACTGTAAGGAAAGCAGCACTGTTGATAATACGCAATACAATGACAGACATCAAGTACAGTGGTGATGTAAACACAAATCCTTACCTGGCTAATTTTGGGAAGGTCTGAAAGCTTCCTGCCATTGATCAGAGCATATAACAACTCAGTCTTCTCCTTTACATTTTCAGTGCACATAACCTGCAATTTGGTAAACAAAACATGTATCAACCAACAGCAACTTATACAGAAGTATCAAGCATACTGCAGATACTTCATTTAACGAAAAGCAAAGAATGTAAAAATTCGATTTTTCTTCAAGCCAACTATCAGTGAAGTGCAGCAACATAATGGCGATCTACATTAAAATCTCACATTCTCCGTTCACAAAAATTGATACACAAACTTATTTTTGTGAGGGTGGGGGACTGAAACAGGAGTAAAGTAACCTAACTTCCATTTAGGAAAATTAAGCATACTATGGCCCCGTTTTGCAATGTGAAACACTTCTGATTCTTATCGGAATCCGTAGAATTGGTGCCAAATCAATTTTTCTCTGCAACCACCAGAACGATTCTATTTTTTGAACTATGCCTGTGAATCGGCTCAACAAGTGTTTCGGTAGTGGATCACTTCAGACTACGAAGGGGCATGAGCAATCTACTTATTAATTGAACCAAAGAAAACTTTTAGAGGAACAACTAGAGAAATAGTATTAGACAGAAAAAATGTAGGATGTCTCTGTCCCAATTTATAAGTCGTTCTAGGTCTAGGTATGAGAATTAAGGAGAATGAAAAAGGTATGATGTATTTAAAATGAGAGAGATAAAGAAAGAAAAGTATTACTATTGAGTTGCATGCACCAACCAGTTGACCTCAAAACCTTAAGCTGATGGGAAAAGTGAGCAATTCACTTATACTCCAACACTCTCTCACGTGCAGCTCTCATATGCGCAAACGTGGAATAGGAGTGGGCTGCAATTTATTTATTTTTAATAAATCGCGTCCGTCACGATTCGAACTCGAGACCTCTGGCTCTGATACCATATTGAGTTGCATGCACCAACCAATTGACCCCAAAAGCTTAAGCTGATAAAAAAAGATGAGCAATTCACTTATACTCCAACAATTACGAATAGAGAGTGTATCGTAAAGCGACTTAGAGTACTCCCAGTGGGGCAGTAATAGCAGTTTCTATACTTCTTAATGTCTTAACACATCAGCATTTTGCTTATGTGGCAAAGAAATTTATATAGAAAGAGTAAGGATTGAAGAAACCATTTCTACACTATTTTTAAATATTGTTTACTCATGTACTGTTATATTGTTCTATTAAAGAAAAATAACACAATACATCGAAGGGTATATGAGGCATTCCCATCGTCCTCCCTACTTTACTGAATCTGAAAAACTAAAAATTTGCCAAACAGTATCTGAAGTGATTTTGTTTTTGACTAGAATCATTTCAAGACTGAAACTGAAATGTTTCTGATTCTCAAGAGAATCGGAACCGTACCAAATGCACCCTATATATACTTTATGAAAAGAGAATGATGTACAAATATAGTTAATTTTCCTTCAAGCTAATCATTAGAAAGGAGGAAGTGCACCAAGATAATGGCAGTCGACATTCAGATTTGACGTTCTACATACATAAAAGAATAAGTACACGTACTCTTTTTTTCTTCTTCACCGGGGGGGGGGGGGGGTCAGAACAGGAATTCTATTCTGCAATTCTCTATATAAAGAAGAGTAAATGCGGATCCATAGATGGTAGGCCCATGTGTTCTTAAGGATCCGTGTCCTCTTCTTTTAGGCATCTATGGCAAAGTTTGCCATACTCAATACTGGCCTCATCATGGAATCAATGATAGACAAAAATTGTGATTGATACATGGCCTATCATTTATATTTTTGTAAAAAAATTAATACTGCTCCAGCTAAAAATCATGGAGCATTGATTCGATGATGAGTGATCATGATTGAGTATGGCAAAATTTGCCATAGATTATAAAAGGCAGAGGATACAAATCCGTTCTTAAGTCACTAAGAATTAAATTTACATATCACCAATCTGCCCATGTGTTCGGTTCAGTAAAAAAAATAACCATCTGCTGCTGTAGATTCAAGCAAATAGTCGATGTTGATGCCAGTTGAAGTAGAGAGAAACAATATTCAATTTATCTTGCCATGCCCAGACAGGGAATGCTTTTAATCAGTGTCAAACAAATCTGAAGTAATTTTTTATTCGTGCAAACAGATAGAATTAGAATATCAGTAAATCAATTAATATTTTACAACTTCACATTGAAAAGTAATCAATCTACAACTCATCAAATCCAAAACATCCTTCAGGACCTTTATAACAGCAGACAACCTCAATGTTCACACATATGCTGAAGTAATTTCAACTATTCCTAGATGAAATCAGAGTTTCTCTCTTTTTTATTTTTTGAAGACTTCCTTTCTTTCAGAACATTAATAACTATAAATGTTTACACTGAAAAATAACTAACAAATGCCTCAGCTAGTGACCACTGCAAATGGCCTTCACTTGTCATATTGATCCAAGGAAAAAGAAACTATTTCTAGTATCACCACATGCTTACACAGTAGAAACATTGGCATAAAAATACAAATGATTGTTATGATTTCATTAACAACTGATTCTTTTGATAAATCAAGCAATGTATAGGATCTAACATTATGAGCATAGTTACATCGATGAATAAGAACTTAATTTGTAGTAACTAGTAACTGAGATAATGTAACTATTAAGATTTGTGAGCAGGAGAAAAAAGTAAGACGAGTTAAGGGCAGGGAGAAAATGTGGATTAAATTGGAAGTTTCAACTTTATCACCAAGTCACCCACCCTATGAAATCTAGCTAGAATTGGTTGGCAAGTCGCTGAAATTTACCTACCCTGATGTAGTCCCTGATAAAACAGGACGGCATGAACCGCGGCGGCCGGCAGAAAGTGAGGCCCACCAGCTTCCTCAGATCCTCCGGTCTCTGCGGCAACAGCAGGCTAGCCGCCTCCGAGATGTCCTCGACGGCGAAGAACCCCGCAGCCAGGTCGGACTCCTCGAGGCACACCCCAGCCGCGACGAGCACGAGCCGATCTACCGCCGCCGGGAACGCGTGGGCGAGGTGGTACGCGACGAACCCGCCATAGCTGACCCCGACGACAGAGTACCGCTGCAGCGCGCCGGGGAGTGCGGCCATGGTGGCGGCCACGCAGGTGGCCTGGTACGCCGGGGAGCGGTCTGCGGCGGGGGAGGCCGAAGCGCCGAAGAAGACGAGGTCCGGGACGTAGGGCGCGAGGCCGGCGGCGAGGAGAGGGCGGAGGAATGGGGCCCACTGCCAGGTGGCGCTAGCGCCGAAACCGTGGAGGAGGAGGATCGGGTGCCGCGATCCAGCGGCGGGTGGCGGGAGCCAGATGTGCAGGACGGCGCCGTCGGCGAGCGGCACGGCTGCCGGGCGGAACCCCGCGGAGCGGAAGGCGCGTGTGTAACAGCGGTCCCGCGCGAGAGTTGGGCTCAGGTGTTGGAGCCACCTCCGGCGGCTGCCGGCGATGGGGACCGGTGGCGCGGGGGGAGGAGGGGGCATCTCAGTGGCCGGAGGGGCTCAGGTCGATGTGCTCCAGCTGCTTTGGTTGAGGCATCAACATTCAACTACTTGACAAAGTAGGATGCCCAAGAGTCGGAGAGCGTTAGTACTACTTCGTCTGAATTTGGGGTGTGTTTAGATGCTTTCTAACAAAAGCTTTATCAAAATTTAGCAAGCCAACGAAAATTAGTAAGAGTTTGAATCTCTCTTCTAAAATTTAGATGACACAAAAACATTGGCGTTGTCAACGGTTTACACAAAGACATCACGAATAATCAAAGTTAATATTAAAAAATTAACGACTACAACAATTTAAAAAAAAAAGTATTGATTTTCGTTTAAAATCGAACACATGTAATATAGCAAAACGGTAAGTAGTCAGTTTTTCACCATTTCAAAAACAACTACAAAATGGTTTTTTAAACCCCATGCTCCCGTCGTCCATTACTTTCAATAAGAAATAATTTAATGTTACAAAAAGATTGAAAGTACGTTGTGATCCTCTGCTTTAAGAATATGCAGGTATATTGAAGAAAAGTCCAGCTTGACTGTCATATTTTCTATCTCCGCCATCTCTTAATTGACTTACCAGTAGCTAAAAGCCTAAAACCTCTCATCACTCACGTGGTGTTTGGATACCTGAAAATAAAGGGTGAGTTTGGAATGAATGAATGATTTAGATTTTTCGATTATTTTCTAATCCCTATCTATCCCTAATTTCTTGTATCCGAACCAGGGTCCAAAAAGCAGGTCCTATAGTGGTTTTCAAAATGACCAAAAACGGGTATGTTTAGCATTTTTAACAGTACCCTGATTCGACTGGACCAATTTTCCCATAAACAGTGAAAACCAGCTGATTTTTAATGATTTTTCGAACCTTGATCAAACCATCACTCATTATGACTAATCAATTTTCTGAAACTATCAGTCATCATCGGTTCTTATTGCATATTCCCTCTCTTTCCAATACTTCTCCTCCCTACCTGTTGTGTTTTGATGATGTCTATTGATTTTTTATGGTCCCACACAATTATAAATTAGAAAATGCAATTGCTGTGTACTTGTAAGCTTGCACGCTAGATTGATAGAGATCAATTTATTTTACTATTTTAATGAGACTACTTCTATCATATCTCTACTTTTTTTAATGTACTGAATAATCTTTTAATTTCAAAATTATTGTGCTTATCATTTATACTTATGTTAGTGATTGATATGTTTGTGTGAACTTGCTATTCTTTACAATTTTCGCCCAGGCTGCATACAATTTCTGGGTCCGCCACTGCTTCTTCGTATCTATCTCTCTTCTCGTTTTTAACGCATTCTACATTTTTCACTCTCCTTAATTTCAGAGCCTAGTCTTAAAATAACTATAAATTGAAACGAATGGAGTAGTATACACTAGAACAAATGAATAGTAGTAATTTTTTTTAAAGTGAGAACAAATCGAGCTGCCAATTCAAGGATACTTTAGTCCTGACGCCTAATGAGCAAATATGGTTTGTCAAGTAATATGACCATTTCCGTTCTAAAATTATTATAACCATCGAGTTTAAATTCAACTATACGGTGGCAATTGGCTAACCATTTCATTCCATAATCCTTAGAAATTTTTCCCACAATTGCACTTTGGAATAAATTATTGTATTTGTACGTGCCAAATTATTACGGAATGGCTGGTTCCGTTAAAGTTTAGGCCCCGTTTGGAATAAAAGAATGTAAAACGCAGAATACGGAAAAACATAGAAACGAGAAAAACACAGAAATGAAGAAAGTAAGAAAATCGCAGGAATCGGAAATAAAGAAATTGAGAAATTTTGGTGTTTCTATTGCAAAAATGAAAAACGGAGGATAAGACACTACTATCCATAATGTTTAAATTAATAAAAAAGCAAATAATTTTTTCTTTGACATGGCACATCCTATAAGAAAAACAAAGCATATTTATTATTTCTCTTTTGCAAGGGGTTCATTCCTTGAAATGCTAAAAGAAAAAAAATGGCTTACACAAAAAAAAAATACCACTAACTACAAATAATATTTGATTTTAAAACATCAATGTATATAAATATTTAATATAATGATTGATTAGAGAAATGAATACGGCTGCACTTTAAGGGACGTGTGAGCCCTTGCTTCCTTGTGGCCATCGGAGATGCCATTCTTATCCACGCAGCTCTGCCCTGTTTAGTAGGGCTTTAAGTTATCAAAATTTTTGCTTTGGCTTTAGATAATGTGATTGAGCAGCTTTTGGGAATAATCTAAGGGTATTTTGTTTCAGCTTTTTAGCTGGCTCTTTCAACCGAGAAGTTGAAACAAACAAAGTTTTGAAAAGCTTGCTTTTAAAACGCTAAAATGCTAGTTTTTGCAAAAATGAACAAAAAGCCGAAAAGCTCACTGAAGGCTGCTTTTTAGCTTTTAGTGTGCAGAAAAGCTTAATAGACATTACAAAAGCCAACACTTAAATTTTACTAGCCAGTTTTTCAACTAGCCATCAACCAGCTTTTCTAAAAGCTCAAAAACTCTAGCTCAAACAAAGAGGACCGAACATAGCAGAGTAACAAAGACTGGTTATTTTGTTCACATAACACAAGCAGAGGTGACATCAGACAGAAGTAAACAAGCAGAGCCTATTCACATAACACAAGCAGCAGTCAACCCAGCATACATGCTCTGAAAACACAAACAGAGCTTCAGATTTGCAAGAAAACTGCAAACACACAAGCTCATCAAGGAACTTGGAAGCTCAATTGCTGCTATGTCATACAATTTTACCATAGAACATCAGTACTGTACTCTTACACATATTATAACATATGCAAATAAGAATATAAATAGAACTGTACTCCGAAGCATATAACCTCATATGCAGCTATGTCAAGGAACTGTACTCATACGCTTTTGCCATAGAATTATCAAGATATAAGTGCTTGTAGCAAAACAGAGAACATCAGAACCTCAGATGCTGCTATGTCAAAAAAAAAAAAAAGAAACTTTTGTAGCAAAGCAGAGAACATCAGAACTGTACTCCTAAGCAAGGAAACATTTCTCAGCATGCATGTAAATAGCTACAGATCAACAAGTGTATAGCTAAACTGACTTAAAAGAAGAATTGCTATAGAGAAGTACTAGAATCCCTCTGTTCTGTTTGATATGTGTGAATTTTTGAGCCAACTAGAAAATAAGCATTTGAAGTTAGATATAATAATCCAATGGTGGAGAGCAATTTGTCATCTCGACTGCTCAAACTGAAGGAAAAAAAAATACTGTTGTCTTGACCTATTTGCATTTGTTGCCAATGGACTTCTTATCAAGCAATAGCATGAATTAGCACAGTCAAACACTCACTTGAACAATGTTGCCACCCTAGTTAATATATCAAAAAAAAAAAAAAAGCACAACAGCAAATTCAGGCTTATAATTCACAAGCTAACAAATAGAAGGTCGATGAATAATGCACAGTAAATTCAGGCTCATAATGCACAACAGCAAATTAAGGGTAGAGGAATTTCACCTCCCATCTATTAGGTCGATGTCGACATCATCGGCCTTGGCAACAAACAGTAGCAATAGAACAACGAATATCTTAAGCGTCTGAAGGCCTTGTTGAAGGTGTACGTGAAAGTGTTTATAAAGTTTAATGAAACAGCAAGAAATTGTCGCTTTTAAGTGGAAAAGCTTTGACAATGCCCACCACTTTTGTGTCAGGACTGAACTGAAACTGAAGTGAACAAACTGAAACTGAAATTGAATTGAATTAAACTGAACTGAACTGAATCTGAAACTAGAACTGTAAGAAAAAATAGAACTTTTCAGTCATCAAGTATATAGCTGAACTGAAACTTCATATTAGGTTTGCGTAGTCACTATATAACAGAATGGTAAAGTTTGACAAATAACAAAAAAATGGAATCTTTTTTCCCAAAACAAATAACAGAATGACAAAGTACTAGAACTCATACCTCACTTTAGTTTGACATATGTGATGATTTTGATAGATAAATTGCTCTTGCTAGATTATCTCTAAATTTATCCATAGTATGCTCATTAGCTACTGGAGTTGATGTGTTCAAGGCACTTTGACAAGGGAGATACCTTCGTATCTCGAAGGTATAGTAGGTATATAGTCCAGATTATGATCACACCTGCTGAAATCATTATTTAAAGCATCATTTTCACGAATAAAGTTGTGAAGACACATAGTGGCAGCCACTATCGCTTATCTATCGGGTAACTCGGCATCTTCAAAAGAATTTTCCACTTCATCTTTCACACTCACCAAATGCTCGCTCCACCGCATTATGAATACTAGAATGAAAATGGTAGAAAAGCTCTTGCTCACCTCTTGGAGCAGGACCCCTCCTCCAATCTGGAATATGATACTTTTCACCCTTGTATGGCACCAAATATCAATGGCGATTTGCGTATCCAGCGTAAACATTATAATATTTTCCTAAGAAGACATGACAAATAATAGAGATTAATGCATGAAAGATTAGTAAAAAAATACCAATAACATAAACATCAGTAGTATCCTAGACTTACAAAGTGAAGAATGCAAAAAAAGTTTGTCATTCTCCAATGCATGAAAGAGCAAATTAGTGTCATGCATAGATCTAGGCTGTCCAACCGAGGCATATGTAAATCTCAAGTAAAAATCAACCATGCACCGCAAGAACATTTTGAGTTGGTTTGCCACTTTTACCAATGTATCTAATAAGATCATTTGGAGGTGTGAGTGCCATCCAGCGCTCCAATGCAACCTTTAAAATAGAGCATCTTCTACAGTCACCACTAATACACTTGTGCGTATAGAACCGGGTACTCAAACTCTCTCAACTTTCAAAACTATTTGTTTTTCCTCCTCGAGTGGTTTAGATAGCCGTTTTCATTGACTTGATGATGGTGTGGCAATTTTCGCTGATGCGGTGGCTGACATGTTCTCACTTTATTTTAAATTGGATAAAGTCTAAATTACTACCCTCAAGTATAGTCCAAGTTCAATTAACTTTCTAAACTATTTTTTTGTTCAATTTATCCCTACAGATTTGCTATTTAGCTCAATTTACCCCCTACTATAATTTGTCTTTTTTTTTTCCATATATAAGTTTAATCTTAAACTAAAATTTTACGAGATGATAAAGCTCATCAAAACACATATTTAAAAAAACATTATAAATTATTTTTATACACAAAGATATTTAATAGTAAATTAATTCTTAAGTTATAAAACTGTATGAAAATAATGATATAAAATTTTGATGCATTTTTCTAACATGTATTATGATATGCTCTACCATCTTGTAAGATTAAACTTATATATGGAGAAAAAAAAATAAATTATAGTATGGGGTAAATTGAGCCAAATGACGAAGTTGGGGGTGGGAGAAATGAACTAAACAATAGTTTAGAGGGTTATTTGAGCTTTACCTATACTTGAAGGCAGTAATTTAGACTTTATCCTTTTAAATTAGAAAAAAATACTTAACATGCTAAAAAAAATATGAAACTTTGCGTTGTTATAAAACATTTCGCAAGGAACAAATTTTGTTTCAGGCCTAATTTAAAATTTGGAACACAGTTTATTTTAAAAATTTAGAAAGACAAATAAACATTTCAAAGTAAAAAATATCTATACTTTTGATAAAATTTTACAAATTTTCATAAACTCACATTCTTGTTTGAAAATACTTAGAAATACATGAATCAATCAAATATGAAACTTGAACTCAAATTAAAGAAATTGAAATTTGAGCTCAAAAGAAACAAATAATTTAGCTTAAAATTGAAATTTGAATTCAAGTTCAAAAATTGAGCACTAAAAGTTTCCAAAGAAAATGTATATGAAATAAAATATACTTAGAAAGACATAAATTTAGAGAAATTTTGTGAAATTTTATTAAAAGGTTAAAAGGTCTAGATAATTTTTGCTTCTAAATGGTTATTTTTATTTCTAAATTTTTCAAATAAAATGTGTTCCAATTTTGAAATTGGGCCTAAAATAAAAAAATATTCCTTGTAAAAATGGTTGAAGTCTATTTAAAATTTCATAAGTTTCTGAGCTCATTAATCAATTATTTTCGAATTTTAAACAAAGCGAAGACTCGTCGGTTGCGTAATTGCCACGTGGACTGCCACGTCAGCGGCCATGTCAACGAAAACCACCACTTGGGCTGCAGACTCAGTGAAAACACCACATCAGCTGCCACATCAGCGAAAACCATCACGTCAACCGCGACATTAGCAAAAACCACTGTCTAAACCACCCGAAGAGAAAAAACGAACGGTTTTGAAAGTTAAGGGAGTCTGAGCACCCGATTTTGTAATTGAGAGAGAAAAAGCGAACATCCGTGATAGTTGAGGGAGCTAAATAAAACTTTTCCCTTTTGTAAACCACTATACGATCAACCATGACCACATATGACAATAAAGATACAAAGTGACTCTATGGAGGTCATGTGATGAGATGATCGAAGACCATAAGTACTCACTAGTGTATCATAAAGTTTGTAGAATAGAGAAGCACTCATTCTGAAAGCCTTGTGACTTGCTCCTGAAGTGTTCAAGGTTTCCATTATACAACTATAAGCACTCATTCTTGACCATATAAGTCAAATAGTACTTGCAAGCAAGAACGACTATACAAAAAAAACTTTTATGAGCAGATTGAATAAACGCCAAAGCCTTTGTAGTCCATTCATCATCAGAAGAATCAAAATCACTAGTATCCTTGTCAGAATCATCAGAAGAATCAGAACCACTAGTATACATGCACATTGGACATAACATACAAATCAGATTGTGCTAAAGGTACAGCTCATCAAAACTATTTTACCAAAGTATTATGTTATAAGGGAATAAACATCATGCAAGATCAAAGTACTACAACCGAAACAAACTATGCCCAAATATCATGTCATAAAGGAATAAATACCATGCAACAACAAAATACTAAAACCACTCATCAGGAGTGTCTAAAGTCATATACATCTGCCTCTCAGCTCTCTTGGTAAAAAAATAGCTCTACTTAAATACTTCATTCATAGTCATCCACTTATGCTTCTTCTGGAGCCACATAAACTTTTCTTCAGGAGTTTCTAAGGTCATAAACATCTGTCTCTTAGCTTTCTTGGTAAAAATTAGAGATGCAACAAAATGCTCATCAATCCTGGAAGTAGTACCACATTCCTTGACCAATTTCATAACATCTAGAATAGAATGCCTAGACTTGTAGTCCTTCCTAGCAATTGACTCGCCGCAAGTTGTAGTTCTCTCATTCATTTGGACTAGAACACCTATTTGTTCTTGAAACCAATGACCTCCAGTTGTCTTTGGCTTCTTTCTTTTTGTATTATCATTCAGTACACCTCTCTTTGTTCCTCGCCACTCATAGGTGTGACATCCTCCGGTTCACTATCATCACCATTGTTCGCTTCTTCTTCAACAACAACAACAACAAAGCCTTAAGTCCCAAGCAAGTTGGGGTAGGCTAGAGATGAAACCCCGAGACGACTAAAAAGAAGCAACAACCGGCAATGTTCGCTTCTTCTTCATCTAGATTAATGCCAGCAGAGGTTTGCCCGCTCTGATATGCTGCAATGCAACTTGAAGCAGACCAATGATCATCACCGATATTAAGGAGGTCATCAAACATAATTGCTAACTAGAAAATTTGCGTGGCTTTGCCACGAGTAAGATTCACATTTCTTGTGTGAATCTATTGTTACCTTCATTTTGAATATGAAGGATTATTCACGGATAATTACAGAGTATGGAAGAGCCAGTAAGATCCTATACAAAAATAATCCCAAGGTTCTATTGTCTTCCCCCAAAATGTTGATAATCAAGCAACAAATCACATAAGAAGGAGCCATTCAGGAGAACCCAAACTTCAATGTTTGATTCTGTTTCTGTTTAACACAGGCAGCCATTGTTTTTATGCAACACTCATCAATGCAACACTCTGCTGGGATATCCTATTTTTCTTGCTTTTGCTGCTTCTTATGAGCATCTGCCATGAAGCTGAATTAGGAAAATTATAGATTCCATATATGTGCTAAATAACATAAATCTTAAGTAATGTAAAGGTTGCAGTTTAAACGCAAGCATTATCTGTACAGGGATGTCCTTGTCGACCTAAGAGGAGGTGGTGCTTAGCAACAAGCGATAGTCCCCATATTGACCTCAGCGGCAGAGTTAACATTTCCATTAATGCCCACCATGAGTAATAATCTGTCCAATCTTCTTCGCCTGCCGGTTCAAGCTCGACAGCCTAGGCAATGAGACAACTGACATTTCCATTAGAAAATCTAGAAGCAGTTGGCGACAGGCAAGGCAAAGCAGAGCAGACCAGAGAAAGGTTGATAAGTAGACCGAGGGCGATATCAGTCACTTGTCCAGGATACATATTTGCCTATTCAACCAAGCAGGCGGCAGCTGATTGATCTACCACATTTGTAGATTGTGGTGTGAAATTCTAATTCCTTTCCCAAACCATTTTAGCCGTGAACGAAGTCTGTGATCCTTAGCTTGGGACTTTTGGTGTTCCTTGTACAGGGAATGAAACAACTTACATATTCATTAAAATGACATAGTGAAAACAACTTTCTTTAGAACTGATGTAATGCTGTTTATAACCATCATCTTCGTATTTGATTTTTCCTATGCTCGATCATTGAAACTTTTCTAATTCTATTTGAAAATTTTAATGTTGTCCACTGAACATTGATTCATCAACGTGGGTAAAAAAAAAAAAACAGGAGTACTACTCACTTTAATCTTTTTTGAAACCTGAAAGAATGACAAATGAAACATGAAAAATAGGTGTTGGCCGCACCTGACTGTTTGTGCAGCAAATACCATATGCTGCCTCATTTGTATCCCCCTTCTCATCAATATAATATGTATGTAACATGAGCTGGCTTTATTGAGGTCATATTTTCTTCTTAAACATTGAAATGTATTATCAAAAAAGATGAGCCTTTCTACACAATAAAAGCTTGCTGTTGTAAAGCTATTTTAAACATTTTTGGAAAGAATTTAACTTCTCTAGAGCTAGTACTACAGGCTTAATATTGGTATCCTTGAGCTAAGCGTTATTTATTGCCAGTTACTCATATATAATATGGAGGAATCTAGCCACGATTATGATACATGTGCCACTAACATTTTTTCACTGATAATTATGAAGTATGGAGAAAAAATAGTTGAGATCAAGATACATGCTCCATTAATTTTTCATTGACAATTGCAAAGTATCGAGAATTGTAGCTATAGTTAAGATATATCTTTTCTTCTAAATATAGATATATCTTTTTGTGTGATGTCGCTAATGATAGTGTCTCTTTTGTGTCAATCTGTGGTAGTGATAATTTAGGATCTAACCTTGCATATCCTTGTTAACAACGGTAATATTAGCAAGCCCGATTTCCAAAATCTGGGGCATTGAAGCACTATCATAAGAGTCTTGTAAATTCCACCGCGCATATAATCTCCATGAAAGAAGCACTGTGAAGGGGAGGAGAAGATACTCTGAAGCCTGGCATCCGTGGTCTCTGATTTTAATCCAAAGCTTGGCTGCTCTGATTTTTTATCCGAGGTAGGTGGCGGAGAGGGAAGGGCAATGTAGAACCTATGGGTATCCAGAGCGACGATTCTGTCGTACAGGAATGCGGATCGACTGCTGAAGCGGCAACGGGGTGGAGGCAGCGGACGGCGACGGGCAACAAAGGCAGTGCGGAGGCAGCAGCGGGTAGCAGGTGCCGGGGCATCAGCGGATGGTGGGCAGCGGTGGCGGCGCAGAGGCAGCAGTGTCAACAAGCGACGACAGCAGCGACAGGGTGGAGGCAGCATCGAGAGCGAGGCAGGGGGAGACGGCACGATGGGAGCACAGCGGCAGCGGCGGGCGGAGGCAGCGTGGTGGGAGCGCAGCGTGCGGTGGCGGAAGCGGCCGCGGCAGCCCAGCGGAGGTGTGCTTGAAGGTTCTCGAGGAGTGCCATGACGTGGAGGAGAAGAAGACGTCCATCGCTGAATCGACGGTTGAAATATGTGAACAGTAATGTGACAAATCAGGTTCCGCGTTTCTGATTTAGTATAGTAGAGATTGCTCCTCATGTTGAAGGCATTTCTCCTTAAAATCTGCTAGTTCCCTTTATAACCAGCAAAGCATTTCAAACAAGTTTTAACCATCAAATTTTGTCATCAAATAAGACATAACAATATTAATAGATATAAATGATACTTACTTTATTTGAAGAAATACCTATCAGACACAAATCAGAACAATGACAATAAGAATTTCAGTATTCTTTTGCTACCTCCAGCCTTCCTATTATTTGAAGAAAGAAATACTTGCTACTCATCACATTACATATCAAAACAGTAACAATAAGAAAACTTAACACAGCATATTAGAAAATTATTTGAAGAAAGAAAGATATGCTACATATTACAAAATCTCTGTAAAATTTCACCTCCCATCAGTTAGGTCAGTGTCGACATCGTTGGCAACGGCAGCAGCAAGAACAGTGGTAGAATAACTAGGAATGGGAGGCCATCGTGACCGTCCAATCTTACGTCGAGATGGGGAGGCTTCAATGTTTGTTGCTGCTGCTTGTTGCTCAGTTGCACGCATGGCAGAAGCTCTGGCGAACATGGCAGCAACAGCGTGGCCAGCAGAGTGACAGTTTGAGTCGAGAGTACCCGTTATGGCGGCTAGCCACCACTCTCTCCATGGTCAAGGGCCTCCAGTCCATGCTCCTGGGCAGCTGGCAGACCAAAGCTGGTCGGGCCGAGTGTTAGCTTCATACCTTTGAAGTCTCTTAAAATGTATGAATGGATTTTGATGATTGAATGAACATCATAGGTAATGTGTGTGATTATAGGTTCTATCTTGCAATTTCTACATCAACATGGTGGGATTCCTTGATGGATGATATGGACAATCCCTAGAAGAGGAGTATCGGGCATTGGAGGTTCAAGGCTAAGTACTAGTTTGATAGTTTATAGGATCGTTAGTACTATTAAAAAGGGTTAAGTCATTAATTCTCAAGTCATATAAATGTTAGGAGGTATAAATACTCCTAGTTGCCTCAGAATGCACTTAAGATGGCAGAGGAAGCGACATGGATGAAGCCAATGTCTAGATGAAGATGAAGACCCAAAATTTTAGCTTCAGGAGTAGTCACCAAACAGTTTAGTGAGGTCACTGGATAGTCCGGTGAGCCAGGAGATCGAAGTCGGCAGAGATGTTTTCTGGAGCCAAAGTGAAGAAGTCACTGGATAGTCTGACGGGTCAGTGACCAGACAGTCTGATGTACTTGAAAGCGAAGTCCAGAACGATTATCTCTAGTAGTCCAAAAGTGAGAGTCATCGAACAGTCCAATGAAGGTATGCATCGGACAGTCTGATGTCATATGAAATAGATTCCAGAAAGAGTGTTTTCCTGATTTGCAGAGAGATGGAGTCACGACAGTCTGATGATTGGATAAAGCAGACAACTTTATGACATCACGTTCTAATGGTTGTTTTTGGGATTGGAGCCTATTTAAACCATGGAGGGGGATGTTTTCCTGTGTGTTTGAGGTCTAAATTGCTAGAGCAAACTTGTGAGAGGCCAAAGGACACCAAGGAGAGAGCACAACTCAAGATTGGAGATCTTTTGTGGTACTAGTAGAGTAGCAAGAGCATTCATACACTTTTAGAGCTTGTAAGACTTTGATATGAGTGATCTTGGCCTTTTACTCTTGCTTTGGTAGCCTAAACCATTTCGGAGTTGGTGATCAAGCTAGAAGATTGGGGAAGGCTATTTCAAGTTTGTACGCAGTCACAGGTCGCTCGCTCGAAAGGGAAACCAAGATGAGTGCCCGAGCCTTAAAGGTTTGCTCTTGCGAGTGGGTATTGTTTGGTACAGCTGTGATCACTGGTGACTTCACTCTGAGAGTGAAGCGTGCCCTAGAGAGCACCGTTCTGGGAATGGTGGGCCGAGAGTGATCCAATTAGGATTAGGAGAAGGCGCGAACCTTCTGAGACCTTGAGAAAAAATCACTGAGCATTCTCTTAGCTCTCTCGTTACTTTTCTCATTTCATTCTTGTTGAGTAGTGTAGGTTGCTTTGTGATTTCTCTTGGTGACTATCGTGCTAATGTTTGCTTTTTGTTTATTTCATCTCACTAGCATTGTTAGGGTCTTGGCCTACTAGAATTGCATATGTTGTTTTCTTTGGTGTTTAAGTTTTGTAGTTTAAGTTTGTAGTGAAATTGAGTTTCATAATTTCACCGATTCAAACCTCTTCTCAGTGTCCTTGATCCTTACATCCAAGCCAAGTGTTCATTTTTCGGACTTCACAGCCTTGAGTAAGAATGCCGAATGGGATGGAACATTCACCCAAAATGCTACAAATACGAATGAGAAACTTTATCCTATCTTTATCAAGTTTAATGCTAAGGCCAAGAATGCTATCTTTGATTTCATATCCAAAATTTTTTCTCTAGGATCAATGCTTCATCCACCGCACATGAAATATGGTCTCAATTGCAAAACATTCGTGAGGGCTCCGCCGAGGCTAAAGAAGAGCGTTATTATGTTCTTAAGAACAAATATGACTCTATCACTATGTTGTCGCATGAAATGAATATTGATGTTTATTCTCGTTTGCATGTAGTGGAAGAGTAAATCAATGCCTTAGGTGTCAAGAGCAAAATTAAAGACATTGAGATCATGAGAAAGCTATTGAGATTGTTGCGGTCAAGCTACAACTTTTTCATCACATGTCTCTTCCAAATCGACTTGGCAAACTCCTCCATTGATGTGATGCTCGAAAAGCTTATGGCCTATGAGAGATACATGTTGAACACCTTCACTGACTCTCAACTAACCAAGAGGAAATTCATGAAGTTCTTTGTCAAGGAGAAGAGCAAGAGTAAGGAGAAAAGAAAATCATCACACAAGGCTTACATTGTTGATGAATGGCTCACCGATGATGATTCGGACTCCTCTTCCTCAAGCGAATACGAAGAGCTTGCGGGTATCGCTATGACGAGCTCCACCAATGAGCTTCCACCACCGCTGAAAGGATTAAGGACATAGAGAAGAGGGTTGAATCGATGGATTTCTAGAATTTAATTTCACTACAAACATATATTATAAGACTTGGTCATAGCAAGAGCAATCTAAGAAATTCTATTAGGTCAAGACCCCTAACAATGCTAGTGTAAAGATAAAGACTAGCACGATAGTCACCAAGAGGAATCGTAGAGCAACCTACAACTCTACTCAACAAGAGAGAAAACACGAAAAGTAAAGAGAGAGTTAAGAGAGTGCTCAATGATTTTCCCAAGGTCTCGAAAGGTTAGTGCCTTCTCCTAATCCTCAGTGAACCACTCCCATTGGAGTACCAGTCCCTCTTGTCGTTTTCGAAATGGTGCTCCAAAAGGTACGCTTCACTCCTAGAGTGAAGTCACCGGTGACCTGGCTATAGTGAACAATATCCTCTCGAAAGAGCAAGCCTCCAAGGCTCAGACACTCCCTCTTAGTGTCTCTTTCGAGCGGGAGACCCGAAACCACTCACAAACTTGGTGTCGTCTTTCACAATCTACTCAAAAACTCGAACACCAACTACCAACCGGTCTAGGCTGCCAAACCAAGAGTAATAGGTAAAGATCACTCCTCTCAAAGCCTCACAAGGTCCAGAAGTGCATGAATACTCCTATTCACTCTCCTACTAGCACCAAAGATCTCCAATGTTGTGTTGTGCTCTCTTCTTGGTGTCCTTTGGCCTCTCAAAGGTTTGCTTCAGCAATTCAAACCTTAGGCAAACTGACAAATGTTCCTCTCCATGGTTTAAATAGGCTCCAAACCTAGAAATAACTATTGGAATATGATGTCATAAAGCTGACTGCTTTTACTAGTCACTGGACTGCATCTTCCAGCAGACCACAGAAACACCCACTCTGAAATCCATTCCATATGACATTGAACTGTTCCAGTGCATATCTTCATCGAGCCGTCCAGTAACTGTCACTTTTGGACATCCAGAGATACCTCTTCTAGATTTCGTCTTTAGGTTCACTGGACTATCCGCTCACTGATCCACCAGACTGTCCAGTGACTTCTTCACTTCGACTCCAAGGAACACATCTTCTGGACCTTGCATTTTCTGGCTCACCGGACAGTTCGGTGACCTTGTCGAACTGTCCGGTGACTCTTCTGAAACTAAAACTTTGAGTCTTATTCAACTTGACTTCAGCTCACTTGCTTTGCTTCCTCTGCAATCTTCAGTGTGTTCTGAGGTAACTAACAGCTCTCCTAACACTTGTAAGACCCAAAAATGAATGACTTCACCCCCCTTAATAGTAAGTACCGGCAATCCTATGGTCTCTCTAGCTAGTCCTTATCCTCGGTCCACTGAGTCCCAAGACTCCTCATCTTGGAATCGTTGTTGTCATCCATCGAGGAATCCCACCATGTTGATGTATAAAATGCAAGGTTGTACCTACAATCACAATCATTACCTATGTTGTTCATTCAATCACCAAAATCAATTCATACCTTTTAGAGGACTTTAAAAGTCATGAAGCTAACAATCGCCTCTTTGTTTGATGGCCCAAAGTTGTGAAGGCTATGTGGATAAAGAAGAAGAAGAGGACTACGATGATAATGATGCACCAAGCTATGATGATCTAGTTCTTATTCTTGAGAAGGCCAACAAGACCATCATCAAAAAGAACAAGAGGATCGAGATAGTGATCAAGGAGCACGAAGTGATGGTATTCCGAGTTCGAGAGCTTGAGGGTGAGCTCAATGCATTTAAGCATTCTCATGGTGCCCTTCGTGAATCATATGAGTTTCTAAAAAAGAAGCACTTAGAGCTAAATGAGAAGCATAAGGCATTGGTCCTTACCCATGAAGCTCTTAATTTTGACATTCTCTTTAACTCTCCTAAGCATACTAATGAAGCTTCTACTTCTTGTGATCTAACCCTCTCCAAAGTGAGAGAGTATAACATCTTAAAAGAATACACGAAGCTCAAAGAGGAGAGAAAGGCCATGATGGATGCATCTGAGCAGCTTACTAGAGGAAGACAAATTCAAAAGGATATAATAAGCCAAAACCTTGTCAACAACCACAACCACAAGGGCCTAGGATAATATCCTTTCTTTATCAACATCATCGGCAACGACAATGAAATCCTCGTTTAGATAGCCCCACTCATGGAGAATGACTAGTATTGTGAGAAGTGTTGCCTTGATGGTCATCGAGCTAAAGATTGCCACAAGGTGAGTGTTCCAAAGATCATGCCAAACACTAACCTTTTCCATAAGGATATCTGCTACAAGCTATTTAGGACGAAGGATGTATAGGTGAAAGCAAAGCCGCTTGGACCTCCCAATAACAAGAGGACAATCAAAAAAATTTGAGTCCTTAAGTTGATCGTGGACAGAAAGAGGAAGCTTAAACTCTCTTGGATCCACAACAAGAAGTGAAGGGCCAAGGTGGTGGACCCTGAGGAGATTGGAATCCAAAAAGTCCACCACATGTGCGATCAAGCTTCAATGTCAATCTACTCGTTAAGTAGGTTTTCTCTTGTACATTTAGAGTAGGTTTCTTTTCTTGCATTGCATGGTAGTTAGGACTTTTTCGTGTACTAGATATTTGCATAACCATGCATCATGTGTAAAAGATAAAATAAAAGAAAAAAATTAGTCAATGTCTAACAATTTAAAAATATCCACGAGCATAGGGGAAGAAGCTTGAGAATGGTGGTTTGGCTCTCTCAAGGCGAAGCGGTGGGCTCACGGTGAACAAGCTTGAGATGGTTAAACTTGACATTGGATAGGTTTCTTTTACATAATATTAATAAATTTTCTTGCATCCACATGGCATATTTACTTTCATGCATTAGTTAGTCTGTTGTTGCTATGCATTGCATATAGAAACCACGAGGAGGTGTTACTGTTAGAGAAAGTGATCATATGTTCAATATGACTTCACAAACTCCAAAGCTATTGTTGAGCGTCATGCCTATTGACATTGTGTCTAAAGGTCTCTTAAGATTTTTGCTTACGTGGACCATGAACATAAGTTTATACATTCCCTTTTTTTGCTCCTTCTCGCTTTGGTTTTATCACTCGAGCTTATTGCGATTTGCGAAAACTTTAAACCCCATGCAGGTCATCTATTTGGAAAGGAGTGTTTGAGAGTCTCTTTTTAGACAAGTGTGTTGTTTATTTGGTCTTTGGTGAGGACACATGAATTCAAGAAAGAATTTTCTTGATTCTACGACTTTTGGAGGTCACCGGACAGTCTGGCGCCTTCACCGAAGAATTCGAAGATTGTATCTCTGTGCTCAAACAACGCACTAGAATCGGATAGGCACCAGATATTCTGGCGAGTTCACCAGACAGTCCGGTAACAGGAAGATGAAGCGGTTGGCTTATCTAGAATCAATCTCAATAAAACCGGACAGTCTGGCATTTTCAGTCACCATACAAACTCACGAGCGTCGAACAGTTCAATGAGTCAGTGTTTTGCGCATCTCGGCGGTTCCTTTGAAATCTTTGAATCTGGGCCATTGATTCCTTTTAATCTACCACACGTGGGCATCCTTTCATTAGTTCCTAAGTCCCATGCGCCCCAACCAGTCTGCCATCGAGATTGGTGCCGACCGTCACCACCGAGCATTCCACCGCCATGCCTCGTCACTACTAACCAGTCTCCCCCAGCCGCCGCCGCATCCTCACCACCCTTGCGCCGTCTGCATCATCGTGCACCTCTAGAGCTATTGCTCGCTCGCATTATGCCTCTGCCCAAGAGCATCGCTGTTCGTCGCCTTGCGCTCGCCCGCTCTGCCCTCGCCTCTCCAGCACCAAGCCTCCTACACCACCGCGGCAGTAGTGGCACCGCGTCACTCTACCTCAGTTTGTCACATCACCCAACTTGTTAGTTGTAAGGATTAAGTGACCGAGAAGTGGGGTTGAATCGAGCACTTACACAACTAAGCCGATTTTCCACTCTTCCAACTTTCTAGCAAAACTATCAATCAACTCCTAGCAAGTAAGGACTAGAGAAGAGTAAAACAAGCTAGAAGACAACCTATCAAGCTAGCAAGCAAGTCGGCACGAGAGCCACCAAGAGAAGCAGCTAAACAACCTATCACATGACTAGCAAAGGCAAATGCAATAAGTAAAGAGAAAGGTGATAGAGATGCTCAGCGATTTTTCCTGAGGTCTCGAAAAGATGGTGCCTTTCCCTAATCCTCGTTGAACCACACTCATCGGAGTCTTGGTTCCTTCTGTCATTTCTGAAACGATGCTCACAAGGGTACGCTTCACTCTCGGAGTGAAGACACCGGCACCCCGACTATAGCAAACAGTACCCAAGTGCTCGAGCAAGCCTTCAAGGCTCGGGTGCTCACTTTTGGTGTCCATTTTGAGCGAAGGACCCGGAACTGCATACAAACTTGATATCATCTTCCACAAGTCTTCGGAAGCTCGAACAACGCAACCTAACTGGCCTAGGGTGCTATGGACCAAGAGTAACAAGCCGAAGACACTCCTCTCAGCCTCACAAGCTCTAGGAATGTATGGATGCTCTTTGTTACTCTTAACAAGCACTCAAGATCTCACTAGATGCTCACCTGTGCTCCCCTTGATGAACTTTGGCTCTCCACAAATGATCTTCAACTGTTCTAGCCGCGAGCAAACTCCATAACAGCACCTCCAACGGTTTAAATAGGCTTCAAGCCCTGAAACAACCGTTAAGAGCCATTGTCAAAAAGTTGTCTACTTTTTGCAGTCACCAGACTGTTCGGTGACTGGGACGATCGGACTATCCGGTGACTCCTAGTCTTCATCTAGCAAAAAATAGCCTCTCCGAAATCCATTTCATGTGACACCGAATTGTTAGGTTTGTACCATCACCGAAATGTCTGGTGAACTTCTCTTTTGGACTTCAAGACACACCTCTTCTGAACACTATCCTCTGGGCTCACCTGATTGTTCGATCACTGAAATGACAGACTATCCGGTGACCCCCTCCTCTTGACTCTAGAGAGCACCTCTCTCTGGACTTCGAGCTTCTGCACTCAACGGACTGTCCGGTGACTTCCGTCGAACTGTTCAGTGACCTCTTGTCTTTAGCTTCCAGAAAACATCTTCTCTAGACTCCTGGCTTCGACCCTCACCAGACTGTCCGATGACCTCATTGCTGCTAAAACTTGACTTCTTCAAGATCTTCATGTGTCCCGCTGCAACTCTTGACATCTTCAAGCTTCCACTGATCACTCAGTGCCTCAGAGAACCTAGAGCATTCACACACCCTAATTCCTGTAAAACCGAGATGAGTGACCTGACCCCTCTTAATAGTGCCGGTGTTTTCTATAGACTCAAGGCTTAAAAAACTAAGCCACACAAGGCTCTAGATCAACCTTAGCCTTGGACCAGCTCCTCCTTGAAAACTCTCAGGGGACTCAAACATCCTTGAAGCAACCAACTCATAGAAGTGGAGAATAGTGTTGATAAATCTGCATCCAATGAGTTAGTTCATGGTTCTCTTTCAATCACCAAAATTATTCATACCTTTGAGGGGCTTCAATGATCATAAAGCTAAAAATCTCCCCCTTTTTGGTGATTGATGAAAACCATGATGCAAATGATCGAGATGACACAAGAAATAGGAATGAAAGCACGAGACAGCCTTAAAAGAAAAGGCTAGGCACAAGTTGACTTACCATCTCTTGACAAGTCCACAAAAATGCACAAGGTTTCATACCTTATCTTTAGAGCTCCCCCCTCGATAAATGCATTGCTTGCTCTCTTCATATTCCTGAATTTGATTGGTCTTGTTGATTTTGACTTTATTCATCTTCATCTCTTTGACTCCCTCTTCCCTTCTCCTACAAATAGAAATAACCACAAGATGAGTAGTGGGCAAAGGGTAGTAATCAACGGATTTAGGATATTAGGAAAGATTACTCCCTTTGATTTCTTGACTGCTTCATCATGTCACATTTCTCTCCCCAATCTTCAAGTCTTCATTTCCTTCATTTCTCCCTTGATCATCATCTTTCCATATCTCCATTGAATCATCCTTGATCATCTTCATTTCATCATCCTCATTTCTCTCCCCTTTTGTCATCTATCAACAAAAAAAGGAAGGCCACAAAGGAGAAGGATAGAATAGAACCGTAATCATGATGAGATATGAAACAATATTACCAGATCTTCACGGTTCTCTTCTTCTTTGATCATCAATTCTATTTTTGCTCATCATCTCCTTGTGTCTTGATCATCTTCTTGAATTCAAAATTCCTTCTACCCCTCGAATTAGTGTCTGTCCTACAAAACATTATCCAAGAAACTTCCTTTTCTTTCTACAAGAAGGGGATAGTGATGCACATGAGAATATATGAACCATAAGCTTTGAACCGCGTAAGTAGATTTAACCTTAGAGATCGAAAGATAGTGATTCAATGGCATGAGGCTCACAATTGCTATGGAGTCTAGGAGCAATCAACTTATATTGCTTATGGGTAACTCCCTTCAGACCCGTGCTTGACGTCAAGACACTAGATGCAATGCATGGGATGCGCATGAATGCATAACAAGAATAAAAGATGCATGCTCATGAAGGACTAGAAAAGAAATACCCTCGTCACATTGAAATCTCCTCGCAAGCTTACTCACAATGATCCTCATCTCCTAGCCTTGGGCACCCCATAAACATTCTTCTCAAGCTCTCTATGATCATTGCTATTTTGAAAGGATTAGATGACGGTCCTACAAATCAAGAAGAACAACAAAACAAAGTAAATACAAGCAAACAAGTATATATATGAGAAATGCTAAGCTTTGGAGGTTACTCAAGTGAAGTCCTAACGGAGGTTACTCAAGTGAAGTCCGAATGATCAAGAATGTTGAGCTCTCCTCTTAGCCTGTTGAAGTTCTTCTCATCTAGAGGCTTCGTGAATATCTTCTCATCTAGGGGTTTCGTGAATATATCGGTCAATTGATCATTTGTCCTCACACTAATAAGTTCAATATCTTTTTTGGTCATTTGTTCTCACACTAATATATCGGTCAATTGATCGTGAATATATCTAGAGGAATTGATCATTTGTCCTCACACTTATGAAATGATGTTTGACCTCAATATGTTTAGCATGCCCATGATCACTTTTATGAAGAGCCATATTGATTGCACTCTCACTATCACAATATAGAGCAATTTGATTATACACTAATCCATAGTCCATGAGAGTTTGTTTCATATAGAGAAGTTGAGCACAACAAGCATTGGCTGCCATATATTCCGCGTCGACCATTGAGAGAGCCACGGCATTTTATTTCTTATAGATCCAAGCAACCAAGGATCTTCTAAGAAATTGACATCCACTGGAGGCACTCTTTCTACTCAATTTGCATCCAGAGAAGTCCGAGTCGGAATAGCCAACAAGATCAAAGCCTCCATCTTTTAGATACCAAAGGCCTATAGTTGGTGTATACTTGAGGTACCTAAGAATCTTTTTGACAGAACACTACTACAGAATTGGTTTATCCCGACACCCCTCCTATTAAAATACAGGCGGTTAATAAATATTAACCACTTATACAAAAAGAGATGTGGGTCCGAAGAAGTCAACCGCTTGCATAAATATATTTGTGCAGGCGAACTTTGTAATAAATCGTTTGCGCAAATACATTATTTATGCACGCGGTGGTTTATGAGGACCGCCTGCACTTAATATATTTGTGTAGGCAGATCTGTTAATAGTCCACCAGCATAAATAAATATTTGTACAGACTTTTTGTTATGTGAACCGCCTGCCCATTATGTTGCCACATCAGCGATCTGATTCTCCATCCGCACCACCAATCCAGGACAGTCACATGGATCGTGACCTTCCTCCTGTCCTCTAATTTCTCTCTCCGTGCGGCAGTCCCACCTAGGCAAATAAAATATCTCTCTCTCCATGCGGCCGTCCTCCACCAGGCAACAAAAAATCTCTCAATCTCTCTCTGTCGATGCGAGCGAACCCATGGTCCATGCACAGCAACGCAGGTGCCTCAGCGGCGCGGGGCCTCAACGGCGTGGAGGCACGGTGCCTCGACAATGCAGGGGCCTCGACGACGCGGCGATGCAGGGGCTCCGAGGCCTCGACGGTTAGCGCGGGTCATCGATGGCACGGGGGCCTCACGGCGCAGGACTTTGACGGCGCTGGGACTCGACGACGGAATGGGGCCTGACGGCCAAGGGCCTCGACGACGCGATGGTGCGGTGCCTCGACGGTGCGGGGGACCGCGGGCCTGGACGGCGCTGGGGCTCGACGACACGATGCCTCGAAGGCGCGGGACCTCAGCGGCACACGCGGGACCTCGAAGGCACTGGGGCTCGATGGCACGACAGTGCGGTGCCTCGATGGCTACATCTGCACCGCGCCTCTCCTCTCCCCTCTCAGATCTGCACGTCCCTCCTCTCTCTCTCTCTCCCCGGCGTGCAGGCGATGTTGGGGATTCAGCCTCGTTTCGCAAGCGCGCGTCCCGTGGGCAGCGATGGGCGGTCGGCTGGAGGCGGCCAGCTTGCAGGGAGGCCCTCGACGCCGGTGGCATGGCGCAGAGGCCTCGGCCTCAGGCGGAGCTAGCGGCTGGGGACCCTTCGGTGCTTCGGCGAATAAAGGGCCAGCGACTCGGGTCCCTCGGCCAGCGGCACGGTCCCCTCGGCTAGCGGCTGTGGCAGTGCCCCCACTTGCCTGTGCAGTCCTATTTTTTTTATTTTGGAAAATGGTCAGTGCCGTCAGACTACTTAATGGCACCGCCTGCACTAATCTTTTTTGGGCAGGCGGTTGGTTAAAGAGATCCGCTTGCACTATTGTTATTAGTGCAGACGGTTTATATAAATGCGTGTATAAATTATGATTTTTTATGGCTTACTAATAGCAGTGGAACCAAAAACCACTTGTGGAAACTATTTTAGATCCGCCTGAAGAAACTTTTTTTTAGTAGTGGCACTTAAATGAGATGTTTTTAGGTTAGCTTGATAACGAACACATAAATATACACTAAACATAATATCTACGCGAGAGGCAGTAAGATATAATAAAGAATCAATCATTTATCGATAAAGCTTTTTATCGACTGGTTTACCACTCTCATTCTGGCCAAGAATATCATTTGTGGCTATTGGAGTCTTGATTGGCTTTGAATCCTCCATTCCAAAGCGCTTGAGTAGATCTCTTGTGTACTTCTCTTGATAGATAAATGTTTCTTCTTTCATTTGCTTGACTTGAAACTCAAAGAATAAGTGAAGCTTTCCTATCATGGACATCTCAAATTCTTTGGCCATTAGATCATAAAATTCAGCATTTTAAGCTTCGTTAGTAGAACTAAATATCATCCACATATATTTGGTAAATAAATAGATCATCATCAACATATTTAGTAAAGAGAGTGTTATCAATACTCTCTATTTTGAAGCCCTTGTGGGTGAGGAAATCACTTAGCCGCTCATACCACGCCCTTGGTGCTTGCTAGAGTCCATACAATGCTTTCTTCAACTTAAAGACGTGATCGGGATGCTTGAGATCCTCGAAGCCGGGTGGTTGCTCAACATAAACCTGCTCATTAATATAGCCGTTAAGAAATGCGCTCTTCACATCTATTTGATATAATTTGAAGTTAAAATGTGAAGCATAAGCGAGCAAGGTTTGAATTGACTCAAGTCGAGCCAGGGGGCAAAAGTCTTATCGAAGTGCACCCCCTCAACTTAAGAGTAACCCTTGGGTACGAGTCTTACTTTGTTCCTCATGACATTCTCGTTCTCATCTTGCTTGTTCTTGAGGACCCACTTGGCACCAATGATGTTTTTGTGCTTCGGCCTCTTCCCTAATTCTCAAACTTGATTCCTCTCAAAGTTATTGAGCTCCTCTTGCATAGCCAACATCCATTTGTGATCTTCCACCGCTTCATCAATGTTCTTGAGCTCTATCAAAGACACAAAAGAGAAATTCTCACAAGCAATATTAGCCGTATCATCATTAGTATCATTAGTATAGTTTGGCTTATATTGATTTCTCCTTATCTTTAACCCTTGAGAGGGACTCCCAATAATCAAATCACTTCCGTGATCTTGAGAAATGGGTTTGTGCCTCTTTGGAGCCTTTTATGTGGTGGAGCTTGTGGTGGAAAGATATCTTATGCATCTTGTATGGCTTGCTCCTTGGAGATGACGGTGTCTTGTAGTCCGAGCGGAGAGTTGCAATCCTCTTCAATTCTTGATGTCATTGTTGGGCAAGGTGGTGTAGCACTTGATATTGATGATCTTTGATTTCTCGAGGTATTAGGCACTTGAGGTAGCTCTTTCGGTGCTTGTACACTTGATGATTCTTGCACTTGATTTGTTGATGTAGTGATCTCATGTTGAGTCGTGGAGGAGTCTTCCGGTGGATGTGTAGAAGAGTCATCTTTTCTTGTTAGGACTTCTCCTACGGGCATCTTCCGCATCGCTTACTCCAAGGGTTCATCATCATCTACATCACAACTATAAGATTCTTTGTTCTTTTGAGAACCATTAGTTTCATCAAATTATACATCAGAAGATTCCTCAACAAATCCGGTAGTTGTATTGAATACACGATAAGCTTTAGAGTTACCAGAATACCCAACAAGAAAGCCAATGTCGGTTCTCTTCACAAACTTGCCTAGCCTCTTCCTCTTCTTGAAGATATATCATTTACATCCAAAAATCTGAAAGTAGGCCACAATGGGTTTTCTTCCTACAAATAGCTCATAAGGGGTCTTCTTCAATAGACAATATAGATAAATACGATTTCAAGTGTAGCATGCCGTGTTGATAGCTTCATCCCAAAACCTCTCCGGAGTTCCATACTCATCCAACATAGCTCTAGCAAGCATGATGAGAGTCCGATTCTTCCTCTCCACAACACCATTTTGCTCCGGAGTGTAAGTAGCCAAGAACTCATGCTTGATGTCAAGATTATCACAATATTTTTCAATGATAGAGTTCTTGAACTTCGTTCCATTATCACTTCTAACCTTCTTGATCTTGGCTTCAAATTCATTTTGAGCTCTCTTAGCAAACTTTTTGAAATTGGTGATGGCTTGAGCTTTGTCTTCTAGAAAGATGGTTCATGTGTATCGAAAGAAGTCATCAACAATCACCATACAATAAAGATTACCCTTAAGACTCTTTTAAGTTGTTGGTCCAAAGAGATCAATATGAAGAAGCTCTACAGATCTTGATGTGGACATTATGGTCTTGTAAGGATGAAGAGTGGCCACTTGCTTTCTTGCTTGACAAGCACTACACAATTTATCCTTCTCAAAGGTAATATCTTGAATTTCGAGGATTAAGCCCTTCTTGATGACTTTCTTCAATTGACCCATTTCAATATGAGCAAGCCATCTATGACATAACCATCACTTGGAGGATTTAGCAATAAGACAAGTTTGCGGCACAACATCATTTGAAGAGAAATCCACAATATATAGGTTGTTGTGCCAAAAACTATTGAATGTGAGGCCAAAAACTTGTTGATCAATTCAGCTCCTTTGTCATTGAAGAAGCATGTGAAGCCAATATCACACAATTAGGCAACCGAGAGAAGATTGAAGCTCAAAGATTCCACTAGAATAACATTAGAAATGGACAAGTCATTAGAGATGGCAACTTTGCCCGTTCCCTTGATTCTTCCTTTGGAATTATCTCCAAATGTCACCTTGTCCTTACCCTCATCTTCTTTGATGGTGGTGAACATCTTATGATTATTGGTCATGTGTTGAGTGCAACCAGTATCAAGAACCTAATGTTTGCCACCATTCTTGTAGTTCACCTTGCTAGAAGCCATTAGACAAGAGGTGTTAGTATCCAAAATATTACTTGACTCACTCATACTAACCTCAACAACAAGAGCGACTTCTTTAGATGAACTTTGTTCCTTAGAGTGCTTGAGATGACTCTTTCACTTGTCAACTTTTTTTTTGTTTGCTTCAGCAATAGTGATATGACACTTCTCATAAGAATTGATCCAACCTACAAGCTTATCAATGCGAATGCACAAATCTTTTAGAGCTTCATTAGGCAAGACAAAGATATTATCATACTCATCACATAAAACAACATAAAAATCCTCTAACAAACTAATAGAAATAGCATTATTATCAAGAAGTAAATGAGAGCTAGTAAAAGTACAGTCGTTGCAAACCGATTGCTCAAGAGTGTGATGAGGATGTACTCCAATGATCTCACTAGAGGTGGAAGTATTTAGATTATCCTTGTTTGATGAAGCTTCATGAGTGATAATAGCACTAGCATCCTTGTATGAGAGGAACTTTTTGATGGATTCTTCATGAGAGATTTTGAGTGCTCTTTCAAAGGAATTGATCTTTTCAACAAGATCGTGCAATCGTAGCATGGAGGCACCTATAGTTTCACCATCAAGAGTTTTAAAATGAGTGTAAGCATCGATGAGCTCAAGATACATAGAGTTTTCAATCATAATAGCACTTAAGGAGTTGTTAGATGAAGAGATTGAAGAGTTGTTCATGTTAGCACTCGAATTCCTCGGTTTTGTGGCATATGGGTAGCTTAACAAGCGATTCTTACATGAGCCACTACCGGACCCCGATGAAGAACTTGTCTCCACTACTTTTGATCACTTCTCAATGGCAGTTAAGCCCTAATATGAGCACTTGACTTTGATACCACTTGTAAGGATCAAGTGACCGAAAAGTGGAGTTGAATCGGGCACTTACACAACTAAGCTTATTTCCCTCTCTTCCAACTTTCTAGCAAAACTATCAATCAACTCCTAGCAAGTAAGGACTAGAGAAGAGTAAAAGAAGCTAGAAGACAACCTATCAAGTTAGCAAGCAAGTCGGCATGAGAGCCACCAAGAGAAGCAGCTAAACAACTTATCACACGACTAGCAAAGGCAAATGCGGTAAGTAAAGAGAAGGATGATAGAGACGCTCAGCGATTTTTCTCAAGGTCTTGAAAGGATGGCATCTTTCCCTAATCCTCGTTGAAGCACATTGTTCCTCCCGTCGTTCTCGGAACGATGCTCACAAAGGTACGCTTCACTCCCAGAGAGAAGACACCGGCGCCCCGGCTATAGCAAACAATACCCAAGCGCTAGAGCAAGCCTCTAAGGCTCGGGCGCTCATTTTTTGTGTCCCTTTCGAGCGGAGGACACTGAACCACGTACAAACTTGATGTCATCTTTCACAAGTCTTCAGAAGCTCAGACAACGATGCCTCACCGGTCTAGGCTGCCATAGACCAAGAGTAACAAGCCGAAGACACTCCTCTCAGCCTCACAAGCTCTAGGAATGTATGGATGCTCTTTATTACACTTCACAAGCACTCAAGATCTCACTAGATGCTCTTTTGTGCTCCCCTTGATGACCTTTGGCTCTCCACAAATGATCTCCAACTATTCGGGCCACGAGCAAACTCCACAACAGCTCTCCAACGATTTAAATAGGCTCCAAGCCATTACCAGACTGTTCGGTGATTCCTGATCTTCATCTGACAGAAAACAACCTCTCTGGAATTCATTCCATGTGACACTGGACTGTCCGGTTCGTACCATAACCGGACTATCCGGTGAACTTCTCTTTTGGATTTTCAAAGACACCTCTTCTAGGCTCATTGGACTGTCCGGTCACTGAAACGATAGACTGTTCGATCACTGAAACGACGGACTGTCCGATGACCCCCTCCTCTTGACTCCATAGAGCAGCTCTCTCTGGAGTTCAAGCTCCTACACTCACCGAACTGTCCGGTGATCTCCTGTCTTCAGCTTCTAGAAATCATCTTATCTGGACTCCTGGCTTTGACCCTCACCAAACTGTTCGGTGACATCGACGGACTGTCCAGTGACCTCATTACCACTGAAATGTGACTTCTTCAAGATCTTCATGCTTCCCGCTGCAACTCTTGACATATTCAAGCTTCCACTGATCACTCAAGTGCCTCAGAGAACTAGAGTATCCACACACCCTAATTCCTGTAAAATCGAGACGAGTGACCCGACCCCTCTTAGTAGTATCAGTGTTTCCTATAGACTTAAGGCTTAAAAAACTAAGCCACATAAGGCTCTAGATCATCCTTAGCCTTGGATTAGCTCCTCCTTGGAAACACTCCGGGGACTCGAACATCCTTGAAGCAACCAACTCGTAGAAGTGGAGAATAGTGTTGATAAATCTGCATCCAATGAGTTAGTTTATGGTTCTTATTCAATCACCAAAATCATTAATACCTTTGAGAGGCTTCAATGGTCATGAAGTTAACATTAGTGATTTTACCCGTTGCTCCATTGAAGCCCTAAACCCTCAATAGGGGTTTTCCATTCGTGGTAATCGGACGTAGTTTTGGCGTGGTTTTCGGTGGATTCTGATTTTCCTATTATGAGGTATTGACTCTATCATTCCTTTTTCATCGATTATGCCCCACATTGCTCTAGTGTTTATTAATTGTGGAAATTGGTATAATTGAGATAAAAAAGTTTATTCTTTTATTGTCAATTAACGTGATTGGTTGACTTTTTCCTGTACTTAGTGCCATATTGAAGTTATCACTCATATTTTGTTATGTCATTGAGTCTTTACGTCACTAGTGTCACAATTTGATTGTATTGCTATTTATTTGAATTATGGCATTAGTTTGTCGATATCACTGTTGATCTCTTTGCTTCATTTAATCGGTGATATATCCTTGTTTCACCTCCAGGACTTCACTCTGTGTCACTTACCTACAATGATTACAACTCTATATTTATTCCTATTTGGTGCAGTGATTGTTTGTGCAGTGGATCAGGACAAATGAAAGGGTCATTATTTCTGTGGCAATCTAGAGCTTTTTGTGGACAAGTTAAGAGACAAGCTCTTAATCCTATCTTTGTAGCGTCAGCTTGTTAGTTGATCTTTCAGTAACAGTTTGACAAGATCTATATTGTCTCTTGTTAAGATCAGTAACAGTTAATCCTATCTATATTGACAAGATCAGTAACCAGGACAAGTTAAGAGACAAGTTAAGAGACAACTAAGAGACAGTTGATCTATATTGAGATTCGAGTAGTGGCAGAGCTAGACAAGAAATCCATTGGGGGCTGGTGGACGATAGAATGATCAATGTCTCTTAGTTGCAAAAAAAGGCAATTTATACATATCTTTATGAATTATATATGATATAGAAATATAAAAAAATAATAATTGTGCAAGTAACTCCAAAAGATCAAGCTTCACCACTACACACTTTCATTTTAGTGTAACCGCATGCTTCTTAACTGCATCGAAATCATCTATAATTGAATCAGTAGTGATGTTAATTGCTATCCCTTTCTCAATAGAGTACCAAGCAATCTCTTAGAAATCCATCTTCCATTTTATTTCGGAGCCTAGTCTATATAAGTTTCATTACAGAAAATGCACGCTCCATGGTTGCAGTTGAAACAGGTAAAGTAAGAACAAGGCAAATCAACCTACAAAAAGAGAAAAATAGTAGCACTTCATGATGCAATTCAAAGGCTAAGCAATCAAGGATCAGTAGTGAAAATAAAAAAAAATACCTATCGATCAAATGGTAATCATCTACTTTTTTTTAGTTTCAACAAGTCGACGGCAAAGATCAGCTACACTTGTCAGATTTTGAAACATCGGATTGGTAAGAACATCAAGCTCATAATGACGTAGTTGACATCTCATGTTTGCTCTTTCTTGCTCTGTAAAGTCAGCAGGATAGAATTTTGAGGCTAGATGGCATACATTATCAATGTTGAATGAACTAAATGAATCACTTGGATCCAAACATGTACACAAAATGAAAAGCTCCATTGTTTGTTCGCTGAACCTACTGTTCAACTCTTGTGCTTGTTGATCAACTGTAACTGTAAATATATAATATCTACAGTAATGTTCAACCGTGGTCTCATTTGCTTCATGTGATCTAATAAAATTGACATATAAGTCTTCCATATTTGGGACAGAATCCCTTGTTTGATGCAAAAAGAGGTCACATCACTAATGAGCTTGCTCCAACCTTGATCCCTCAAGTTCTGAATCAATTTTTTTGTGGTGGCAACATCATCCATGGCATTCACAATATCTTGAGACTTGTGTTACTATTTTGTTTGATTCTGCTAGATCTTGAGACTTGTGTTACTAGTTATGGGAATCACAAAAACAATCACATACGGATAGAGCTTACATTTGTTTGATTCTGCTGGTGATGCTGAACGCGAGCAGTAGAAGGGGCCCTCGCCATCTGCTCTTTCTTTGGCGAGGTTAATCCGGAGCCTTCGTCCATTTGCTCATGCTGCTATGTGTGCTGTTCGTGGCTTCCATGGGAAGGAATCGGTGCTCAAGAGCTATTAGGTTGGAGCAATTAATATGCATAGGACGGCAGGACGTGCTGGACCTACTAGTTTGCTGCTTTTTTTGGGCTTGCACTGCACAAAAATGTATTTTGGGTTGTTGTTTTCTTGCTTCCGACTTTGGTTAGCCTGTGAAGATTGAAGAGGTGCTTTGAAGAAATCCTAAAGTTGGGGGGCATGGCCCCTGCCGTTGGGATCGAGCATGGGCTGCAGCGGATGTGGATGTAAGAGGGACAGGGAAAGCGAGCTGAGGAGGTTGACCCGTCAGAGAGTGGCGATGCACCCCCGGTTACAGAGGTTTAGCCGTGGAGAGCTCCTACCAGTTGTTCACGGCAATCGAGAACCATGGAAAGGGAGGAGACTGCCCAGTAGGTTTCACCATCGAGGCCAGAGAGTTGTCCTCATTCATAGAGCTGGCGTTTGTGTTGTTTACACTACTAGAGCCAAGAGAGCTTGTCGGGCTATGGGATGTGTTGCTGAGGTGGAGATTGATCTGCTGAAGATCAAGGGCCCATCCATGAAGGCCGAGAAGAGTTGATTTCACAGTTTTAGTCCTCGCAGAGTGTTATGAAGATGCTGGCCAGTTTTGAACAATCTTGCAGCAGAGATTTATGAGGCTTTTCATCGCTATCTTGCCACTATGAGCAAGAGCTTAGTATTTGCTGCTCACATGCATTGTTCTTTTGAAGTATTGAGCAGAGGAGCTGAAAGTGACATTGAAGAGTACATTAGCTACCTACGTGATCTTGCTGAGTTGGTCTCCCGTCCCCTGGGATATAGTGAGGAGGTGATATACAGTTCTATGCCTCCTTGTGGATGTTCCCTGACAGGTCATTACTTTGGTTCATGCATCAAGGGGAGTCACATCTGTTTGAGAGATCCGTTGTCCTGTCTACTTTAGAGTTTCTATCTTCTGAGACATGGATCCACGAGTTTCTATCTTCTGAGACATGGATCCACGCGTTGTCCCATTTGGATTTCTTGCCACTTTACAGACCCTATGGAGGGATATAGTCGAGCGATGAGAGGATGAGTATTGCTACCCATCAGCATTACTCGAGGCACCCCCTAAGATTGACCCACGAAGCTCGTGTTATGAGGGGGTTGTTGGGTCAGTCTATTGCTCCGAGAACTGGCTATAGAGATTGTGTCATTATACTTCATAAGTGGTTGCTCTGTTTTCTGCTGAGGCATGAGATATTTGATTTGACAGATCTTCTACTTGTCCACGTGAAGGATGTGATGTATGAGGGGATAGGAGCACAACAGCTACCATTTGCTCCCTACATATGCCTGTTACTGAGGAGAGCTATTGCTATGACCGAGGAGTATGCTGCATTACTTGATATTACTACAGCTTTTAGTCTAGCTGAGGCATCTGACTGTAGGGTTCTTCGAGTGTCTGCTTTACAGAGCACCCTTGTAGGAGAGGAGACCATAGCTCCTGAGGAGTTTGCGTATGAGACTGAGACTCGAGGGAGTAAAGCCGGGGGTTGAGAGCACTGAGGCTCCAGGTCGGGCCGAGACACCTACCTCTTGAGCTACCAATGATCTCGCATTAGCTGCTAGACTTGATACAATTCAGGCAGAGTAGACCGAGCAGAGGAGGTTTAGACAGGAGTCTGAAGAGAGGATCAGACGAGAGAGGGCCAAATTTGAGGAGAGGATTCAACTCGAGCGCCTCCAGATTGAGGAGAGGCTGAGGATGGAGAGAGAGCTAGCTAAGGACAGGAGGGGGAAGGACAAAGTGTTTCACGCGAGGTTGCAGTGCACTCAGTTGAAGATATCTACTTGATTTACAACGATAGCATCTTAACTTCAGGGGACATGTATACCACCTCTTCCTGTGTTCCCGATGACTACGCTACAGGGTTCCCTACCCTCACAGCTGCAGCCTACAGCACCACAGCCTTAGCTTTCCTCAGTGCTAGCTGTTAGACCTCAGCTTCAATCACAACAGCGGTAGTCCAGCTTCAGTACTTTGCTCACAGCTCCATTATCATCTTTTGTACCTTTTGGAGCAGCCAACACTTTAGCGACTACCTAACTTAGTGTGCTAGTATCAGCTTCTCAGTTCTCTCCGATTTCTCATTCTCCATGTCAGCACTATTTGCTTCAGCTGAGCCCAGAGTTACAGTTCCGACATTTGAGACAGGAACAATTGTGGGTAGTTCTCCGTTAGCACCGAGCGTTCTATTTTTTAAAGCTACCACAGCTGAGTTAGCACCGACCGAGCTTCCACCAGAGGTTTCACAGGTAGAGCCAGCCACCACCATAGCCCAGCGGCCTAGCAGAGTTGATGATATAGCTATCCTGGTTGAGGTCGGATACACTTCTGAGAAGGCAGCTCTGGCCCTTGGCACAACTCATTCAGATCAGCCAGCTTCAGCTGATGGCAAGGAGCTTTCCCCGACATTGTCTTTTGATCTGAGTGCTTTCAATGATTTTGAGCAGCTAGAAGTTGACCAGTCAGCAGTAGTCGTGTTAGTGGTAGAGGAGAAGCCACCAGCCGTCACTGCACCCGACTCTCTAGCCTTGCCAGCTCAATACTAGATTCTTCTAGGTCCAGGGTATCGGGAGTGTGACTTGTGTTTCTAGCATTTTTGAGAGGCGAGCCATCTAGGGGAAGACGGTGGATGGGTAGTTAGGGCTCTGGATCTTATTTGACAGATTTCATTGGCTTTTTATGTTATTTTGATGAGCTTGTGTTTTTTTCTCGCTTTAGCTCATTGGAATACACTTAGTTTCAGGACTAACTCGTGTTATTCATTGTGTTTGATTCTCCCTGTAATATGATTGTCTTGCAGATTCTCTTATGCATTGTGCTCCCATATTATCTTTATGTACACCAAACTCTGTTTATCCAGCTTCCTCCTCTCGATTTGCTTCCTCGATGCCATCTTTTTGTATGATTAGATGACAAAGGTGGAGAGATTGCTAGCATGATGTGTTTCCTTTGGGGAGAGAATGTTGTGCTTCCTTAGGGGAGAGAATGCTACAGTGCTTCTAGAAGGGGAGAGTGCTTTCATTGGATGACAAAGGGGGAGAACTCATGCATATTAAAAAGAGGGTCATCAAAGTAAGAAGTAAGTACTCTTGCATCATGCGTTTTTTTTCTTTTTCCTTTATGATGCTTTCGAGATGTGCTTCATTTTCTATCTTTGGATATCATCTTGTTGTTTAGGTACTATGGTTGTCATCGATCATCAAAAAGGGGGAAATTGTTAGCTTCATAATTTTTTAGGTCCCCTAAAATGTATGAATTGATTTTGGTGATTGAATGAACACCATAGGTAATGTGTGTGATTGTAAATTCTACCCCATAATTTCTACATCAATATGGTGGGCTTCCTCGATGAATGACAGATGATCCCTAAAAGGGAGTATTGAGCGTTGGAGGACCAAAGCTAAGGGCAAACAAGAGAGTCCATAGGATCACTAGTACTATTAAGAGGGTTCAAGTCTTTCGTTCTTGGGTGATACATGTGTTAAGAGGTATAAATGCTCTTAGTTGCCTCAGAACGCAACGAAGATAGTAGAGAAAGCGAAAAGGATGAAGCCGAAGTCTACATGAATACGAAGATCCAAGTTTCAATTTCAGGAGCAGTCATCAGACAGTCCGGTGAGTCAAGAAGTTAATGTCCAAAAGAGGTATTTTCTGGAGCCGAAGTGAAGAATTCACCGAACAGTCCAGTGGGTCAGTGACCGGACAGTCTGGTGTCCTTGAAGACGAAGTCCAGCTGGTAGTCCAAAACTTAAAGTCACAAGACAGTCCAATAAAGGTATGCACCGGATAATCCAATTGATGTGTATGTGGTTCTCGATTTTTCGTCAAGTCGTGGTAACTCTCGATTTGGTGGAGATACGACACACAATCGATCCGGCCTCAAATAAACACGATTCGAACCCCGCAATCGCGGCATCACTTCTCCTATGGTTTTACACCGTGCACACAAGATTGACCTCGCCAAAAAGGCTAATCCCAGCCTGCGAATCGAAGAATACAAGCAAAAACAAAGAAGAACGTAACTCAATTGCAAAATCTGAACTAAATCACGAAGCTAGAAAACCATCAAGCCGTCAAACAGCGATACTATTTGGAAACAGATGAAAACTAATCAAAACCGAATCCTAATGATGGTAGCTACTGATTATATAGAGTTTGGGACGGGCAAACCCTAATACTAATGAGCCTAAAGAATATACACGACTCAAAGGCTAAAAGATAGTGTCGCATCACCCTAACAGATTCTAGATGTCGTATTGTTTCAGTGATTCCTAGAGATCTAGAATGTATTTTTGCATGAGATTATATCCATTGGAAAGTTTATCTTCTTAGCTTTCCATCTGTATCTAGAATGTTCAAAATGGAGCTCGTATGAGACCAGGGCATCCATTTTAGTGAAGGCTGCTCCTAAAGTACAAGTCAAACTCGAACCCGAGTTGTTTGGATCTCCTCCGGGATCGAAAGTGCGTTGCTGATCTGGATCATCTTCAAGTCTTTCTTTATGCTTCTCTTGACCCTCTTCAAAGTTTCTAATCATAATAAAGTTATTAGTTAGCAATCTATTTTTAAAGGAAGAAAGACATGTGTTTAGAAACGAGCTCACCTCTAATCTCAACTGTTGTGCGTGAGTTTCATCAATACTAATTTGAGAAGTCTTGGGTGTATTTAAAGGAGTGATATCCTCATCATCTTCCTTTTTTGTTTTGGAGTCTTTCTCGACTCAAGTTCATTGGCAGAACCTTGACTCCACCATGCTTTGCAATCTGGATGAAAAGGTGAAGGCCACTAGGGTATTTAAATGCAATCACCTGGTGACTCAAAGATCTTTATAATCTCAACATTCTCCCCTTTCTGATGGAAAGCTATCCTTGGCTTGCTCCCTTGGGTATCATGATCCTTCTGCAAATGTTTAGTAGCAAGAGCAAGGTCCAAAATCCTCGAAGCTAACAAAGGAAAAAGAAAACGAGCAGGCAGGCTTGGAAAACAAAGATTTAGAGAAAATAACAAAGAAACTTGAATTAAGGAATCGATGGCTCATCTGGACGGGTGGATAGCTTCGGGCCTGCTTTAGGAAGAGGTGTATGTGCGGCAGTGCGGGAAAGGTGTATGTGCGGCAGTGCAGGAAAAGGAGAGACGAGGGAAGAGGAGGCGCTCGCGCGGGAAGGACGGATGGCGAGCAAAGTCGGCGATCTAAATTTCACGAGTGAGCTTTTCGGGATGCAGAGTTAGGGAAAATGAAGAGTGCGATGGAGGTTTTGTTGGCACATCGTTTTATCACAAAGTAGCTATATTTACCTTTACAGTGCATTTTAACCAATCTATTGGAGTTGCTCTAAAGCATCACACGAAGCATTTGTATCATAAAAATCAACAAGACTAATTTTTTTAGAATAATTTTTTCTCCAAGCAATTCATGTTATATGAAACATTATCATCAATCTCACTAGAAGGTAAAACATATTTTATCCTAGCAACACATGGCATGACATTGTAGTTGCTATTGCAATCTTCTAGTTTGTCATCTAATCGCACAACACAAGAAGTTGTCAAATTCGAACAAATGTAAACTCTTTACACTATAAAGACACTTCTAGAATCATAATTGTCTATAACATAAAAATTGGATCTAGTTAACAAAGGCACTTCATGTTTCAAAAATATCATCCTCTCTACTGTAGCAAAGTCACAAAAAGAATTATATTCAATATAACCCACAGTGTTTGGAGAAGATAGCAATTTCAGCTCATCAGTTTCACATGTAATGGGTGTGAAATGTTTAATTTTAGCACTGATGAATGAATAAAAATTAGGAGTACCAAATTCATTCATTTCTTGTTGCATAGGAAGAATAGAAATATTGACACGCAACCTTTTATTATCACAAGAACTAGTGGGCAAATCAAACATTGACAAAGATAAATGGATAAAAGATGATACTAGAGGTTGCTTTATAAAAGTAGGATAAATAAGAAATTTCAGCAAAACAAAAATATTGTCACCTTTTGTATATCGATGTTCAATAAGTTTCTTCTCATTTTCAGCAATACTTTTTGATATGTTATCATCAATTTCATCTAGAGCTATGCATGAAACATTGTGTATCTTTTTTTTTCATGTATGTATCACTTTCATCTTCTTGTTTGATCTCTATTTACTGCAAAATATTAGATGCAATAGAAGGTACAGTAAAAGGCTCCTCCTCCAAAGAGTGTTCATCACAACTAGACATAGATTTCAAATATGTATCTACAAAGTTTTTCTCTTTAAAATTTTAGTATCACTCCATGTCTGAGGATATTTTTTGTTATATATAAATGTTGGCACCAAGTTAAAGCACTATCAACTAATGCACTAGCAACATTCAAAAGCTTTCTCCTTTCACACATACAGCATTGTTCAAATAGATTATCTATCTCTCTTTCCCAAATAATATATTTAATAGAATCTAAACCATCATATAAAGAAAGACATGAAATAATATAATTATTTGTGTAAGGAGATGGTGTAGCAATAGTCCGAACCTCATGCATTTTTTGATCACGTGCGACATCACTTTGCGGTGGATTACATTTCTTAAGGTTTGTCGTCATATTGTTCACAAACTCAATGCGTTTTTTAATGTTTGCATCGATATTATTAAGGACTCCTTGCAAAGCACTACTCACATTGTATTCACCTTTTTTTCTTCCTGTCATGGTTAGAAAAATAACATATGGACAGCACAAAATATTATTTCTGCAACTATAGTGAGATGGGCAGTGAAAATTCCGCAAAAAGAAATGCCTTACTGAGCTCTTGTAAGGTTCTTACCAAAGTAAAGCAAAGAATGGTGCAACCAGTGGCAGGAGAAACCAGAGAATCGTAATTCCATAATTGCAAGGTTAAATACAGTGCTGATTTGAGGTAGATATGTGAAACTTAGAGGGCTGAAATAATAATTAGTGCAACACAATTCTATAACGGATAGTAATATTAAATAAGTGTTCTAAGTATTATGTTCAAGTTGTTGGCTCAATCTTAGAAAAAATCTAGATGTTACAAGAATATGAATAAAGGTATCAAAGGTCAGCAACAACACAAACGATGATACTCTAGAAATCAGTAAACTGTTCAGCATTTAAAAATTCAGCAAAGGTTAATTCTCGGCTTCTTGGTCTTCAAAATTTTTTATTTTTATTTTATTTTTATGGTATTTTTCTCTGAAACAAAAGCACAAAATATGGTACACAACCAAATTTTAGATCAAGATAATAAAAGATGTGGCCTGGAGAAAATCTCAAATTTTTGTTAAATCTGTGCTAAAACTTTGGAGCACGAAAAAAGAAACTTCTGATCTGAAATTCTTAGATCTAGGATCGTCAAGGGTTGAAAAATTTTCCGTAAATATCCAAAAAGTACTTACATTTCTAATTTGGAGTAAAAAAAAAACAAAAGTTATGACTATTTTAATGATGGATATCTAAATCAGATTTTATTGAAAGGCTCAAAACAGATTCGGATCTCAAATTAGGTGCAAATTTTATGGACGATTTTGTGGATGATTGAGCAGTGGATAAATATGGAGAGGTAGATCTATAAAGGGTGGATCTGGTTGTGATCGAAATATGAGATGGGTGAGTGGATCTATAAAGGCTCAAAACAAGGAAGAACGCAACTCAATTGCGAAATCTGAATTAAATCATGAAGTTGAAAACCAACAAACCGTCAAACAGCAAAACTGTTTGAAAACTAATCAAAACCTAATTCTAATAATGACGGCTACTGATTATATAGAGTTTAGAACGACCTTAGGGGCAAACTCTAATACTAATAGGACTAGAAAAGATACACGACACAAATGCTAAAAAATAGTGTCGCAGCACCCTAACAAATTTTAGACGTCGTATTGTTTCGGCAATTCTCAGAGATCTAAAAAGTATTTTTACACGGGATTACATCCGTTGGAAAGCTTATCTACTTAACTTTCCATCTATATCTAGAACGTCCAAAACGGAGCTCGTATAAGACTAAAGCATCGTATCTTGAATGTCCAAAATAAAGCTCGTATGAAACCAGAGCATCTGTTTTAGTGAAAGCTGCTCGTGAAGTCCGAGTCAAACTCGAATCTGAGTTGTTTGAATCTCCTCTGGGGTCGGACGTGCGTTGCTGATCTTGAGCATCTTCAAGTTTTTATTTATACCTCTTTTGACCCTCTCCAATGTTCTTAATTATGATAAAGTTATTAGTTAGCAATCTATTCTCAATAAAAAGAAGGCATGTGTTTAGTAATGAGCTCATCTCTAATCTCGACTGACGTGCGTAAGTTTCATCAATACTAATTTGAATAATTTTGTGTGTATCTAAAAGAGTGATGTTTTTATCACCGATGTCATATAGAATGGTTATAGAGAGGGTGTTTTCTAGTTTTTAGAGATACGGAGTCTCGGACAGTCCGATGGTGCAACGGATAGTCTGGTGTGAAGAACCACCAAACAGTCCGATGACTCGATAAAGCAATCACCTTTATGACACATGTTACAAGGATTGTTTTTGAGATGGGAGTCTATTTAAACCATGCAAAGGACTTTTTCTAATGTGTGTGAGGTTTGAATTATTGAAGTAAACTTGTGAGAAGCCAAGAAATACTAAGGAGAGATTATGCATAATCAGCTCTATAATCCTACCAAAGACCCCCTTATTCTTTTACTCTCGCCATGGTTCCAATTCTCGAATCATCAGAAGCTTCTGCGTGCAGGAATAGGAGAGCAGCACAGTGGCTGGCTGGTAGAAGCAGGCCCAAGCAAGGCGAGGGCCGGCAGGCATGAGTAGGGGAGCTGGGTGGCCGGAGCGCCAGAGCTGGGCGATGGGCATGAGCAAGAATGGCAGTCGTGGCATTCGATTGCATTCTCTCATTCCTGTGAAACGGGCATTCCGTAGTCCCTTTTCTCTGGAAGGGAATGGAAGCATTCCTCGTTTCAAACAACACGATCTTTTCTCTTCTTCCTGAGAAATTTCCTACACATTTCCTCCATTATTGTAAACGGGCCCTTAGGAATACTAGGTCGGGAAAAAACAAATTCCTAGGCACCATGCAAACGGTTTTTGCAGTGGTTTCCTTGTATTTTCCATTTAGGGCCCATTCGTTTTGGCTTGGAACAATCTGGAATGCAGCCCGTTCCAGCCGGATCGGCCTGACCAGGATTCAATCTTGGCCTGGCCGAAATGCTCGTTTGGTTATAAATAGAAAATTTGCGCTACAATTATCGCATTTTTCGTGTATATTTTTGTTGTGCATCTCTAGTTGAAACAATATATTTTAAATTTATTATTTAATAAATAGAAGTATAATTGCTTTGATATGGATGACAAAGTTCTATAAACATATACTCCGATTAAAAAAAATTATTGATATGATTTTTAAAGTATAAGTGTGACCTTTTTTATCTATAAAATATTTAATAAAAAGTAGCATCGGTACTTTTAAGAAAGTATTTTTAAAACAAATTATTTCTAATTTTATAACTTAATAAATTTAAAATTATTTGTAATTTATATTGGTAATGTTTGATTAAAAGTGTTTAAAGCTACTATTTTTTAGACCGGAGTTGTAAGCGAGAAAAAGATTAAACTTTAGTTCTTATAGTAATCAAAGAGCATTTTTAGAAGATAAAATAATTTAAGTTATTATTATCTATTTGTACTACCACATACTCCCTCTATTTTTAAATTATTGTTTACTGTTAATTTTTAATATTATCTTTGACTATTCAACGTATTAAAAAATTAATTTAAATATGTAAAGTTTTAAGTTGTGATTTAAATAACTTTAATGGTAAAGTAAATTATAATATATAAAATTTATAAAAAAAATTAAATATGATCGTAGCCAAAATTTATGTTAAATCTGCAAAAACTAGAGCGATGGTACGGTTGTTCATATCTGTTTCTATCGAGTAGAATCACGCTCCTATATTGACCGAAGAACTTTTATATTGACCGAAGAAAAGATTTTTTTTTTTTAATATCTACTGTTAAATTTTAATCTGACGATTAATTTTTTTAAGCTGACGTGAGAGTAACAAAGGATGAGAAAAGGCTTTAATATATAAAAATTAGTCTGGAAAGGAACACGGCTTGAAATGGTCATTCCATGCTGATTTAGGCCAGTATCGAAGCCGCACCCTATAACATCCGGAACCAAACCCTACCTCACGCGGTAGGCGAGGTGATGGCTCGGGCGTCCCGACGACGGCCGACGCGCGCGAGGCGACGTGACGACGGTGGGAGGCACGCGTGAGAGACGCAACGACGGCGACACGGCCCTCCCCACCCGACGTCCTCACCCTCGAGTCCGTTTCTCGCCGGTAAATCTCGCACTCCTCTCCCCAGCGGGTCTTTCTTGGATCTTGGCGTCGTCGGGTCGGCCGTCTCTGCGCTGCTTTCGCCTCCTCCTGTAGCAGCCCGCCGCCTCCTCACGCAGCATCCCGTCGTTTGCTCCCGTAGCAGCCTGTGGTCCCCGCTACAGCCGGCACCATGGCGCATCCGCCGCTGCCACAGCTGGTCTCACTGCAGATGCACAGGATAGCGGGGGGCGCTACCGACGAGCGAGGATCTCCACTACTGTAGTTTATTCTCTGATTGATCAGCTCGAACACCTGAAAACTCGAGAGATTTCAATTCTTAGCACCCAATACGGTAGCCTTTCAAGGCTTACCATCGAACTCGATTTTTACCACTCAATACGTTTCTTCCTTCAAAACATAACACTTAGGCTTCATTTTCGGATGTTCGATCGCACTCGTTTGTATCGTGCGGCCAGGACTTGCGTTCCGTTCGAGTGAGAGGTGAGAATTGTTTTTTTAATTTAATTTTAAACGGTTAATCTTCAGAAATTCAAAGAAGTTCTCTTAAACTCCCAAAGTTTCTCAAAATTGTTCCGTTGGTTTTGTTTCATCGATCTCTTCCTGTAGGTACCCTCCGAGTTAATTTTGGGAACTTGAGGGAACTTTGAATTTCCAATGATTAATAGAGTCCTGTTAATCCTATTAATCTTTGAAAATTCAAAGAAGTTCCCTCAAGTTCTCAAAATTAAGGATACCTACACGAAGAGACCGATGAAACAAAACTAACGAAACAATTTTGGGAAACTTTGGGACTTTGAGGGAACTTCCTTGAATTTCCTAAGATTAACCATTTAAAATTAAATTAAAAAATGAATTTCTCACCTCTCACTCGAACCGAACGCAAGTCCTGGCCGCACGATGCGAACGAGTGCGATCGAACGTCCGAAAATGAAGCGAAGTGTTATGTTTTGAAGAAAGAAACGTATTGAGTGGTAAAAATCGAGAGGCTTTCGTATTCGATGGTAAGCCTTGAAGGCTACCGTATTGGGTGCTAAGAATTGAAATCTCTCCTGAAAACTCATGTTTTTCTCTAAATACACTATTGAAGACAAGCTACTTAATTTAAAGTTTGACCAAGAGGGGGGCGCTACTAATTAGTCTTATATCTGCTGTTAATCAGCATCTGCAGGAGAATATATTTCATCTTCAATGCTAATTTGTGATATGGATTATAGAAAAAAAGTTTTATTTATGCTGCTATCACCTACAAATCCTATATTTATACTAGCAACCACAACTATACACTATACCTGACAACGTATGGTCCTGTTTGATTAGCAAAAGAAATGTTCTAGTCACAAAATTTCTAGGAGGCTGAGATTCAGAATGCATTCCAGTTCTGTTCATGTAAATAAAATGTAATGCATTTTGACTCTTGACTACCATGGGAATGAAGTGTTCTTTCTCTTTTTTTCTGTTCTTTGTCAATCAGGCTTAATTTGCGTTCATATCAGATTCCAGGAACTAAGTGCACTGCACTTGTATTCAGGAAGCGCCAAGAATGCTTTGATTACCTTCAGTATATCCGGTAAATCCTTCCACCATGATGTGTTTACGCTAGCGTTGTCTGTTTTCTAAATGACTGGTGCCCAAACTAATTGATTGAACCAACTAAGCGCACTGCACTTGTATTCAGGAAGCGCCAAGAATGCTTTGATTACCTTCAGTATATCCGGTAAATCCTTCCACTATGATGTGTTTACGCTAGTGTTGTCTGTTTTGTAAATGACTGGTGCCCAAACTAATTAATTGAACCTTTTCTTTTTTGCTTTGGCTGGTTTCGTAGCTTAGTGAAGAGGGTAAAAATAGCTCTGGTTTTCACTTAGTCCAAACCATGGAAAATTTAGGCCTCCTTTGGAATACAGGAATGATAAAACGTAGGAATAGGAAAAATGTAGGAATAGGATAGGATTGTACGTGTAAAACATAGGAATGAAAAACGCAGGAAAATTTTCAAAGTTGATGTTTGGATGAGTATAGGAAAAATATAGGAATTTTAAAGGTGAAGATTTGAATTAGTAGTGTATTTCAACTTAGTAGCAGCAGCGCCGCAGCTGGGAAACAAATTGATCAGGGGTGACGCAAGTGCTAATCGGTCTCAATGTCTCGTTCTTCGTGCACAGGAAAATTACAAAGAGGTTTGAGTGGATTGTTTTTTTCCTACGGTTTTCCTCTGGAAGTGGAGGGAAAGGAAAACTTCCTTCATTTTTCCTATTACTGATTCCTGTGAAAAAAAGGATGCTACAGTGAATTAATCCATAGAAATATGAATCCTTGTTTTTTCTACGTTTTCCCTCCAATCCAAAGAACCCGTAGAGGGTAAAGAAACGTGAAATCTTGGGAAATATGCTGACCTTACATATATATGGTGAAGCCTTTTATCAAGAAATGGAGGTGGGCAGTGTACCAGAAATTTCTAGCCTCTAAGACTTGTTGCTTGTTGTTTACAGCACAATAGCAATGGCACGACTTCACCGGTTCTTGTTGAGGCTGCTACTTGTTGGATGTCTGTTTTGGTGTTTTGGATTTGCCTAGTCTAAATACTTGTGAACTGTGTTGGATTTGCCTGGCCTCGTGGCCCATGTATAGATTCTCCGTCTGCCAAACTTGTCTAAGATTGAACCTGTATCGATGTATGCAGACAGCTACTATCCATTGTATGTTGCATTCAGTTTCAAAAAAAAATTCCTTAGTCCAACTCGGGGGTTGCTGCGATCAGCAGGATTCATTCCTTACATGCCGAACCGAATTTTTTTTCAAGAGGAATGGTTCATGGGAGGATTAAGTTCTGACAAGGATTGAGTGAGAGGCCAGGATCAACTCGATCCTGGTCTGGCTTCATTCCGTTTCCGGATTCATTACTGTGGTGCCGAACAAGGCCTTAAAAGGATTGAAAGTACAGGCGCACTCTAATTCTACATTCTCTAGCGCCAAACTTCGAGAATCATGCTTTTCAAATGGTGTCGTAGGCTAGTTTTATTCCCACCTTATCTCCCTTCTCTATTATCCCATGTACTTTGTGGCAGGTACGAATGCAATCCGTACACATTAACCTCAGACGATTATTTGAAAACTTGCAGAGTTTCAAGACTGAATGCACATAAATCACATTCTACAAGACATCAGCATGCACTTATTTATATCAAATAATTGCCATTAAGCGTGAAGTTGTGATAAAACTGCAATCAAGATACTTATCACGCATACCCCATTTCACAGTGCTTCCGTTCTCAGTTCTACTTATCAGGACAGACCCTCCTATCCGCAGTACAAGATTGTATCAACATCTGACCGTGAGACGTCAACACCTAATAGGCCGGAATTATAATAAAGACCATCAAACAAAACAAACTAGATCATTTATCACCATCATGAAAGCAAATGCAATACAGCAAGAACACATTGCCACAGAATAACAAAAATAAACAATCGATCAGATATAACAGTGAAACCCTCTCAAACTCCTAATTGCTGTTCACATGCAGCCATCAATTCCAACACTTTACACTTGCACACTGTAAATACATTACTAAGGTAAAATGATTCTACTGTACATAAGACTGTCATAATAAACAAGAAACACCACTGCCACGTTCAAATCCAAACATATTGGATCATCATTCAGAATGCTGTTTCTCAACGTCGTCAGCATGTGTACCATAAATTCAGAAGCACCAAAGAGAAACTTGATCTATTTAGGAATTCAGCAATTAGTTGAGAATATTAGAAATAGCCTGAGATCGGCGCATCGTCATCCCACAGCTCTTTGAATTCACTTATAAAGCCTTCATCCATCTCAGTTGACTCATCGAGCATCTTTTCTTGCACAGCCTGCAATAATATCAACAGAAAATGGTAACAGTGGAAAATGGGAAGAACAAAACAAATGTTGAGTATAGTTTCTACTCTCCAGGACATTACCTGAGATTCCTGCATTTTTGACACAACGGTCAAAATCCTTTGGTACTGGTCCCTTGCTTCCGGGTATTGAACCATGGACTTTACTCTGGCAAGAGCTTTCTGCAGCCTTTCTTCTGTCTGCTTTCGTCCTTCTTGCAAAAAATCATAATCATCCTGCACAGGTTTATCAGTCATCAATCTGCCACTTGTTCCACTGCCGCTGACCCCTGACCCACCTTCTGTAGATCGAAACCCACGTAGCCCAGCCCCTCTTCGCCTCCAACGCAGTATAACTTTCTCCACTATCCCAACAGACCAAACTATTTTTCGATAATGCTTCCTCACTTGGTGGCCTCGCACATGAGCCTAGTCAAACAAAACAAAACAACCATTTTATGGATCTACACATCGCAATTTGTAATGATACAAACAAGCATTATTGCTCAAATCGCAAGTTAATCACTATTTTGCTATCGTACCATGATGTGTTCACATTAACATCCTAAAATTATAATCGAACTGACACCTAGCATTCACCTTTGAATAACATAATTCATCAATTTGCATTCAAAGGGTTTTCCTTTGGAATAATGAATGTGTGCAAACTTTTAGGACATGTAAACTAAAGAATAAAGTCCAATTTACACCCCTCAAGTATAGCTAAAGTCCAAATAACCCTCCAAACTAATTTTTGGTTTAGTCTATCCCCATAAAATGCCTTTTTAGTTAAATTTACCCCCTAATACAATTTACCTTTTTTAATTCTCCGTACATAAGTGTAATCTTAAGATGAAACTTTATGAAATGATATGAAAA
>BCLG01002025.1:0-25715 GCA_001602295.1 Zoysia matrella
GCAACAATATTTCGGGTGAAACAGGATGTCCGATCGGTTGCCACAAATATGGAGGAGTCATCTCCAATGATGGACCACGGGTCAATGTTTGATGGAGTATGGGGTCCTCCGGCTTCAAAACCTAAAGCAAAAATCCACAGTTTTTTACCCCTTTGAAAAATACCAACATTTGAGAGCTGCTTCCAGTGAAAAAGCCTACAGTTATGCGTAAAATGATTTTTGTATATTTATTGTTCTATAGGACTAATGGCCATGCTCAGAGTACATGTGATCTGTTCAAAGATGTTCTGGGACAACAGAATTGAGTCAACAGAGAACACTTTGTTCTGTCAGTTTTTACTATCTTTGACCCCAAAATACATGCATGTAGCCAGTTTTCAAACAACAGCAAAATCAAGAATAACTGGAGTACCTCTGTTATTGACAAGCTCGGCCCATATTCCACCGGCTCCTGCATGGTTGATCTCCTACGGTATTAACAAATGTAGTTAATGTGATAACGTAAAGCAGCATGGAGAGTAATTGGATTATTCTAGTAATAAACTGACCAAGAAATTACAGTCTCACCTCAAAAAATATCCCAAACAGTGTTTCAGGGATCTGTCGAGCAAGCTGTGGTGAAGCATCAACCTTGAGGGTTGCGGTCTGGGTGGCCTCTATTTCCGATGCCAGACATTTGCAGCCCACAAAGGATAGAAGCAAGAGGCAGAAGAGAGAGGATACTTCCTTGGAACCCATGTTTAACTTGTAAAACGTATCTATTGGGTAAAAGAAGGTCAGGAGAGTTAGAGGTCAAATAAGTTAGGTGGAAATGGATAGGTACATGCTCGTATATGGTGACACTTGGGATTGGATTGCTGCCGCTAAGACCACAAAAGTAAGAAGAAAAAAAACACAGGAGCCTGACACACTTTCCTCAGCAAAAACAATTTACAAGAAGCAGCAGCAATATATCTAAAAAAAAGAGTTGTTTTATTAAGCTAATATACACTGACCAGTTGCACCCAAAAGTTTAAGCTAATAGAAAAAGATGGACAATTCACTTATATTAACAGTTTTGAAAGCATACAACTAAACGGGCACTTGAAATAGGGAAGCAGGATGTGAGTTCAACATGATCTTAGTCGCTTCCCTAAAGGACGATATTATGAAATAATCATCAGAAATAGGTAGGACGGATTAACCAATTCCCCTCTATTAGGCATTACATCAAACAGCTTCTCAGCGCATCCAATGCCCAAATTCAACCCCAACGGACGCATCCTAGAGAAATTCAGTGGCGGAAGATGGAGCCTTTTAGAGATTTTCTCACCATCCAACACCTCGGGAAGAAGAGGTGAGGCGAGGTCCGCACTGATCGAAGCACGAGAGGAAGGCGTGCGCTTAAGTAGAGAGGAACACTCAAGCAGTGGCTTTGAAGGGAAGTGCGCCTACGGCCTACTGGACTCTCCACGCAAGGGGCGTGGGGACGGCCAGGGCGGCGCACGGGCCGTTGCTTGCCGAAATGGACTTCGGCGGCGGTTAGTTTGCGCGCGCACGGACACATCAGACCCAGCTAGTGTGATTAATTATAGATATTGTGTCTTTTTGCAGAGCTTTTGACTACTGATTTTTACGCAGAATTAAAAAAATTTGTTAAACATTATTTTTTAAGAGAAATAATTCTTGTTTGATTTTATAAAATAATTTTCTGAAATAAACTAAAACGCTGACAGCTAAAAAAAATAGCTTTTTCTGATTTTGTAATTCTCTATTTTGATTTTTTTTAAATAGATCATTTTCAATCACAGAATCACTTCATAGGAGAAATAAGAGTAAATTCGAAGAATTAAAAGTTGAAAGCTAAAAAAAAGCTCATTTTCTTGTCGTTTGATAATCTTCTGCTCTCTGGAATTCATTTTTGCTGCTTGCATACTCAACTGTAACGAGTGTCTTGTTCTGTCACCAGGATAGGGGATCAAGAGAAAAGACAGTGAGTCACACGATCTTGGGGATAGCAACCTAAGATTTTAGCTTGCGTGCAAACAAGAAGCTTTAAGAATGGATTAAGGAACACTCAACTCAATTGTGGTCATATCATATTGACAGTGCGAGGAATCATATTTCGACGTCTTGTTGTCACCTGCGACCATATTACACAGTACTTTCTCAATATTTTTATGGCTAGTTCAAATGTAAATTAGTCAGCGACAATAATTTCAAAAGGAAGTGGAGTACGCGTTATGGTGGTTTATAGCTTACGTCTTATCTCATCTTATCTGTATATCTTAGCTCTAAATTGACGCAAGGTAAGCTATCGTGTCAATCGTCATGACTGGATTTCCTCGTGCAGGACGCATGGCATCGCTATCGATCGTGAATCAGTGATGCAGGACAGGATGTTATGATTAATTTGCTATTCTTTCATTTATCAATTTTGAAATTGATTTATTGTAAGGATTGAAATGCTGTGTGCGGTAACGCAGAGGCGAAAATACTTTTTCATTATTAAAAAAGAAAGATGGTGAGAAACATCCATCTATCAATCGCCCAAGCAAACACAGAAACACTTTCCACTTTCTCTTGGCTGTGATGTGTATGTATGCCTGCAAATGATGCAGAAAGATAATGCAGTTAAGTATTGTTTATCTTCTTGTTGCAAAAAAGAAAGAAGAAAAAAGAAAAAAGATGAGGAAAATGTATGCCACAACCCAAAAGAGATCCAGGCGGCCCCTTGGAACTACACAAGTTCGGCCCAAGGACTTCAACACCAAACGCCCTCTTCCTGTCCCCGCGCCGGCGGCAGCTGCGGCGGCGGACTTGTCGACACTCGACCGCACTGCAAGGCAGGCCGCTGACGAGTCGAAAGCGGAGCTTGGAGCCATGGATGCCTCGGCCCTCAGCGACCCGCGCCTCAAGGCGCTCATAGAGGTACTATCCCTACTCGTGCTATGAAACTCGTATGAATTTCGGCGTAGATCTATGGTATGTGTACGGTTCCAAACGTTGGTTACCATGTGGAATTCCACTTTATTTTCCTGTGACTAGGAACTATTTTGGTTTTCAAATAACATTCGTGGACATGTAAGCAAAATAGCCTGGCTGGACTGGTGTCTTGAGGGGCGCAGTTCAGTTCATGACCTTGTAGTTCATATTATAACACTTGGAATTGGATCCCCAAATGTGTGCCCGGAGCGAGTACCTCGGTGTTGCAACTACTAAAGCCTTTTTTGTTGTTAGATATCAGCTTGAAAATGCATCAAAGTTTGGATTTTTTTAAGAAATTAGTCAGAAGTAGTTCTTAGCCTCAATGTATTTTCTTATCTTGATCTTCAGAAATTAGTTAGAAAAAGCTTGGTCAAATTTTAAGAGAGATGATTGCAAGAGGCAATGCTGCTTTATTTCCTGTACTTCTATGCTTCAACGTAGAATTTTGTGTGGAATGGGAAGTAAGTTGCTTGCTTGCTGTGTTTGTCCTCAACTAGTCAGAAGTAGTTCTTAGCCATAATGTATTTTCACATCTTGATGCTCAGAAATTAAGCAGTCCATCTTTACTTGGTTATCTTTTATAGCGTTGGCACTTGATGCTCATGTCCTCCGTTTTATTTTCAACCTTGCTTATCTGAACTAGAGCAGTCATTGTTCAGAAATCCAATGACATCTTTTTCGGTTGCAGGAGGAGAGAACGAAGGCCATGGCAAATGAGTTCGTGGCAAAGGTGACCGATGCTTGCTGGGACAAGTGTGTCACCGGGAGCATCGGAAGCAGCTTCAGCAGGAGCGAAGCCTCATGCCTGTCCAACTGCGCCAAGCGCTACGCCGAACTGAAGATGCTGACCATGCAAAAGTTGACCACCAGTCGCTAGAATCCTACACACACAGAGGCCTTCCTCTGCATCTAAAAATTGTAGCTCTCCGGAGTTGATTGGAACCAAAATTCTGTTCTGGAACCAAAATGCTGAACATGTATGACCGATACGCATCCCTCTATGTACAATGTTGTGGCAGCATGTTACATCATGTTTTCTATATTAATAACAATAGAGTACTCATGCTCTTAGCTCCTGATTTTGTTGGTGCTTTTGGACCAATTTTTTTTTTTTCGTTGAAAGATGAGATATTGATGCCAGAATTATGTGTTTATCGTTATGCTGCATTGCTGCTTTCAGTCGGCAAAAAAGAAAAAGAAAGATGTCTGAGCCCAGGTTCGAACTGGGGACCTTTAGTGTGTGAGACTAACGTGATAACCAACTACACCACCCAGACAATTTGATTACAATGTGTACATTCCTAATTTATACATTATCCGTTCTCAAATTGTTGGATAACTTTAATTTATTTTTGAACTAAAAATCGTTGTCCAAATGACAACACTGTAAAACTGAAGGGGTTTAAATCTCCCCTCCTCAACCTTCAGAGATGGACTGAGCTCCTCACCAGATGATTCTGAGGATGGTGACTTGGCTCGGGTGAAGGAGCAGACGAAAAGAAAAATGGTGAAAATAACTCAAGATTATAATGATGTAGAAACCTCAGAAATGGAAAAGGTCAGCAATGCCGATAGCTTGATGGAGCGGTGTAAGGGCGAAAAACATTTTGAAGTTTGAATTTGAGAAGAGATTGATGGACATGCAAGCTTTATAGATAATTCATAAGATGGAGGATTGATGAACTTGATGGAACCATGTTCAAGTAAATTAATGCACGGACACATGGCTGCATCAAACTTACGTCAGTGATCAGTTCCGATTGTGATTGGCTGGTCAATTTGCCGAGCCACTATGCTAACTTTTGGTTACATATAATCAAAGTGCATACGGTCCCTAAACCGATAGTTTTCAATTCATTTGGGATCGCGTCGTGTACCACATGCAACGCCTGCGTATCGTGTACCACAAGGATTATAGGTTGCACATGCGTGTTTACACACTTTTGTGCTGCCCAAGTTAGAAGACCTATTCAGCGGCCACGAGCTGGTAGAACACAAATATACAAATATATAGGGTAGGTGTCAGGGTTAACAAAACTGCGAAAATCAATCTGGTTTTCGTGGTTTGGTTTTCAGTGAAATCAATCTGATCCGGTTTTATCGGATGATCGGTTTTTATTTTGAAAATTTAAAAAAAAAATGAAAATTTGAAAAATTTTGGAATTGAAAATCGGTAAAATCGAGGGGTAAACCGGTGAAACCGATGGGATTCAAATTTTAAAACTTGGAAACCGATAAAATCGGTCAATAAACCGGTGAAACCGCTTGGTAAATTGAAAAAATCGACCGGTTTTCGACCAAATTTTGTTCAAATTTTGATTTTTTTCGATTTGAAACGGTTTTTGACCGGTTTTTATGTTTTTACGGTTTTTGTTAAATCGGTCCGGTTCAAAGGATAAGAAAAATCTTGGTAGGTGTACGTGTATATAAGTGGTACTATAATTTCACAAAGTAAAAACTATGGATGAAATATAAACAAGATCACCACCACCATGTGTGAATCGAGAGATACCGTTCCTCCCAAATTAAAGCTATGTTTGTTTCAGCTTTTTAGGTTGATTTTTTTAGCTATAAAACTAAAACTTGAAAAGCTGAAACAAACAAAGTTTTGAAAACTAGTTTTTAAAATGCTAAAAAGCTAGCTTCTGAGAAAATAAATTAAAAGCTGAAAAGCTTATTCAAAACTGCTTTTTCTGATTTTTAATGTGCAAAAATCTATAGTCACTATTCCATTAGTTAGCTTTTTAACTAGTCACCAGCCAGCTTTTTTAAAAGCTCAAAAGCTTCAGCTCAAACAAATAGGTCCTAACTTTTCCAGAGAATCGAATATGACTATGCACCGTGGACTCCAATATTGCAACAACTAGCTATATCAAACAATATTTTCTTATGGAGACAAATGAACTCCATGATAGTATATGAAGGCAACATTGCTGAGACCTAGAGCATCAGTGTTATGCATGGTCAAAACACAGCAACTCCCGCGTGCGTCCCTTTCGTGACTTTCGTCCCACTCGTTGGTCGTTGCACCATTTCCAACGCGGCTCCTATAACCATGCATAAATCCCGCGGCCTCGGCTCACTCAGCTCACAACAACCTATTCCTCCTCGCCATGGCCGACCGTGTCCACCCCTCGTCACCACCGCCACCACGGCCCGATCATCAATCCGTCGCCGACGCCACAGCCACGGAGACGACGCCGCTTCATCAGCACCCATCCTTCAACCGCCCTCCATCCCCATCACCAGGCACGTACATCGTCCAGGTCCCGAAGGACCAAGTCCTCCGCGTGCCACCCCCGGACCGCGCGCGGCAGTACAAACACCTCTCCGCTCGCCCCGCCCGACGCCGCCGCCTCCGCCGCTTGTGCTTCATCTCCTGCTCCGCGCTGCTCCTCCTCGTCCTCCTCGCGGCCGCCTTCGTCGGCGCCGTGTACCTCGTCTACCGCCCGCGCGCGCCGTCCTTCTCCATCGCCTCGCTCTCCAATATCCGCGGCCTCCTCCTCGACCAGGACCCCGCCGCGCGCTCAACCCTCTCCCCGCAGATCACCGCGTCCGTGCGCGCGGACAACGGCGCGAACCGGAAGGTCGGCGTGGACTACCGTAACGGCGGGGAGGTCGCGGTGGCGTCCTCCGGCACGCGGCTCGCGGCGGGCCCGTGGCCCGCGTTCTACCAGCCGCCGCGGAACGTGACGGTGTTCGCGGCCTCGCTGGCCTGGAACGGCGTGGTTCTCACGGAGGAGCAGAGACGGCGGGTTGTTGCGGAGGAGGCGGGGGGCGCCGTGCCGCTGACGGTGGAGGTGCGGGTGCCCGTGCGGGTGAGGTTCGGGAAGGTGCTCCGGACGTGGACGGTGTATGTCAAGGCGACGTGCGAGGTCGCCGTGGATAGGCTGGATGAGACCGCCGCGGCGACCAACAGAGGGTGCCGGGTCAGGGTCAAGCCGCTGTGGTGGTGGTGGTGAACGTACAGATGATCGATCGGCGATTGCCGGTGCCACCGTTCGTCGTGCATAACGCCGCCTTGGCGGCCACTACGCTGTCGGTACATTGAACACAACGATTACTTAGTTACCGTCAGTGAAGTAGGAGTAAATTAATTAAACTTGTACAGAATTTTCAGTGTAGCCGAGTCGGTCAACTGGGGTGGCTTTCTTGCTTTCGTATATGTTGCCAGCTGATTACCGGGTCATCTTGGTTTCGGTTGTTCTTATGTTCCATGAATATTAATTGACCTTTTGCAATTGTACCTTTTTGTACAGGTTACTCCCTCCATTCTGTTCTTAAAATAAGATCGTCATTGATTTTAAATTTTAATTTTGACTATTTATTTTATTTAAAAACTTAGATTAAATGTATAAAATTTTTAACCGTGTTTCAAATACATTTGATGATAAAAAATTATAACAAAACATATGAAATTTATTATAATGTTTTGAATAAAACAAATAGTCAAAGTTGAAATTTAAAATCAACAACGACATCAATTTAAAAACAGAAAGAATACTCAGTATTCTACGTGCAATACATTTGCTTCCAGATGGCTATTCTACGTGCAATACATTTGCTTCCAGATGGCGTGTAGTATTTCTAGGCGTGCATTCTCACGAGACGGAGAAGCAAAGTGGTGGAGCGGCTGTCGTTTGTCCATGTCCACATGACCTATCGCATATAGAAAATTAGAAATTCAGTAGCATCGGCCTGTTCCGTTGGAATGTTCAAAACTGCACTGCTCCTACTTTCTACAGAATCTACACTGTATCAGTTTCAATCACGTACGACTGTGCTCAGGTCGCGGGAGCGATGAACAGTTCAAACAAAGCAGCTGTTTTCACGTACCTATCACCATCTCACATCATCAACTGAGATTTGGTCTACGCTAAAATCTTTTAGAACCGGCGTGTGCAGCTGCATGACAATGGAGAACTCTGTCGCACTATGCCAGAAACACAGCTTCACATGGTGACTGGCTGCTCCTCCTCCAAGCTTTTGTGTACAGCGTTGGCCACCTGGATTGGCACTGATAGCCAACCGCCGTCGGCGCGGTAAACTACAGAAAGCTCAAAAACTGGTGGAACTTCATGTTGGGACCGGCAGGTGATGCAGAAGCTACGGAACGTGGCCGCAAGATCATATACACTGTATGGAATATTTGAAAGGAGCGTTGCCGCCGAGTGTTCGATGCCAAAGCCCTCACCATCACCCAGTTGCAGCACCTCATTGAGCAGGACGTTCAGAACTGGCGTGAGGCCTGGTCTCCTTTGCTTTCTTGATCCTCTTATACACAGTTTCTTGTAAACACAAAACAGCTTGTAAATACTCTCTATTCCTCTAAATGAAACGGCAGAACACCTGCCTTTACTTGCTCAAAAAAAAAAAAAACAATGGAGAACTGAAATATGCAACGGAAGTAGCTGGATGATTGTCACTGTGTCACAAGATTCACAACGACCTTATGTTATGTTCGGACTCAGACCTTGTTAGCAAGAACTCATACCTTAATTAACCCTGAAGCTTCACATCAGCGCGTGAGCAACGAAGGATTCAACATAAAAGCTGTATTTTTCTCCCATGTACGCATCACGGCATGTCACCTACTGATTCAGTCTAAGCTCGACTTTTGCTGCAGCCGTGCCTGTATGGACATCAGCCGAGAAACTTCGCATGCAATGAGAATGCTATTCCTGAAGAATGATGCAACGTAACAGCGGTCCATGTCCTGCTTTCATTTTCTCAACACTGCTGGCAAGTGACTCCAGGCGATCAACAAGCTGTTCTCCACTCATATACATAGCCAGGTCGTCAGGCTCGATCTGGCTTAGTTTGGTTGGAATCACGCGTTCATCATCTTCTTATCGTCGCCGATAGAATTCCATTTGAAGCGCAGAGATAGATAGAAGGGCCATTTTTATTCAGGCTCCTGATCAGCCCTTTAGGCTTTATCAAGGAACCTACAGCTGTCTTTTCCTTTTAAAAGATTGACGGCATTGTTCAAAATCGTAGAGATTTTCTGAATATTAGGCATTGTTATGTACATGTAATCGGTCGTGATCAGTTCCGTTTTAATGTCAGCGTGGATAGTTGAAACTTTCCTCGTCCTGGACGTTGCAATCATTTTTTACTTCCGATGCAACAAGTCATGGACCATTCACTAGGTACCACAACCAGGACAGGCTCTCGAAGCCTACATATCATGCTCGGATAACAAAAGGACTCAAGCTCAGTTGCTCCTTGGCCCAATAAACTTGATTAGTAAGATGGTGCATTAAGGTAAATGCCTGTTTGGATTTTGGAATTGAATTCATTCTCCTCCCCGCGGAAAGAGATGCATTAAGATGGTGCATTAAGCTAAAGTCATATTTTTTATTACGATGTCGAACTACTCTCGTTACTGTGAGGAGCAGCGATTATAATCGATTTATAAATTAAAAAAAATCCGAAATACACGGCACATACGTACTGTACGTGGTCACCTTTTACAAATCGGCTCGAGGCTTATCACTCCTAAACACATAGTACTCTATGCGATCACCACCGGGTGCATCCACAGTTAGATCCAACGTTTTTCTCTGCTCCTCACCGAAAGAGATGTAGATAGACGTCCAACCACTACGATATTAAGCTACATCGGTTTTTTGGGTCTCATTTCTTTAGTATGTAATCGGTACGTTCAAAACTTGCTCAACAGGACCATACTCGAATCGGTACTTAACGACACAGACAGTGATACCACCGTAAAGGCACATTCTTCTCAAACCCTCCTATACGCTCGTTACTCCATTCACTCGACTTCTATAGCTCGTGAGTGATTTTTTATTCACTCGATTCTTATAGCTCGCGAGTGACTTTTTATTCACTCAGACTTTTATAACTCGCGAGCGACTATACATTCACTCAACTTCTATAACTCGTGAATGACTTTTCATTCACTCAACTTCTACCGTAAACTAAAACTTAGCCTAACTCTACATCGAGTTACCCATACTAACAACACTCAACATAAGTAATAAGGTATCTAGCATGCAATTTTTTTTTTCAAACAACTCTTAATACCTAATGCATAATACATTAACTAAATCATATACAGTGATAAAAATAAAATTTTAAAAAGTTAATACACCGAAGCTTACCTGGGAGCTCACAGTTATCTTCTTTCATTAAAACACCTCTATGCTCCTTTTCGAATGGGTTAGAACATATATGATATGATATTCAAGGAAAAAAATTATGATAGTTTTTAATTTGAATTGAAATCACATGCGATGACAATCTTTTATTATTTTTGAAAAAGGTCAGTAAATTTAGATGTAAAACTTCCTTTAAAAATAGTTTTTAAAATATAAATTATAACTTAAGTTGTGCATAAAATCAGAAAGGTTATAAAACAATTTTTGACAAATTCTCAGAGTTTATTGAAATCAAAAGGATTTATAATGAATTAAATACTTTTTAAACCAAATAAAACATATACAAAATTATTTTTAATGAGTCGCGGTGGCATACTCCGGTTTGCAGTTCGCGGCTAGCGGCGGGCCCGTGGCCCGTGTTCTACCAGGCGCCGCGGAACGTGACGGTGTTCGCGGCGTCGCTGGCCGGGAACGGCGTGGTTCTCACGGAGGAGCAGAGGCGGCGGCTCGTCGCGGAGGAGGTGGGGGGTGCCGTGCCGCTGACGGTGGAGGTGAGGGTGCCCGTGCGGGTCAGCCGGTCAGGTTCGGGAGGGTGCTCCGGACGTGGACGGTGGACGTCAAGGCGACGTGCGAGGTCGCCGTGGATAGGTTGGACGAGACGGCCGCGGCGACGGACAGGGTGCAGGGTCAGGGTCAAGCCGCTCTGGTGGTGGTGGTGAACAGATGATCGATCGCCGATTCGCCGGTGCATGTCACCGCTCGTGTAGCCGAGTGAGTCGGTCAATAGGGTGCTTGTCATGGTTTCGTCTGTCACCAACTCGTTACCAAGGTTTTTGTTAACATTTGAATCGACAAAACCGGCCGATATCAGTTTAACAAAAAACCACGAAAACCGTAAAAACTTATCGAAAACCGTTTTAAATCAAAAAATCAAAATTTGAACGAAATTTAATCGAAAACCGGTCGGTTTCACGGTTTATCGACCAGTTTCACCGATTTATCGACCGATTTTTCTGGTTTTCATCAGTTTTCAAGTTTCAAAATTTGAAACCCACCAGTTTATCGACCTGTTTTATCGGTTTTCAGTATTTCGAAATTTTTCAATTTTTTAATTTTTTAAAATTTTTAAAACAAAAACCGATTGTTTGGTAAAACCGGATCGAACCGGTTTCACTGAAAACCGCAAAAACCGGCCGGTTTTGAATGGTTTTGAAAACCTTGCTCGTTACTGGGTCATCTTGCTTTGGAATTTTCTTATTTTCCATGTATATTAATTGACCTTTTACAACTGTACCCTTTTGTCGCGAACGAAAATTTTTGCATGTACCGACGACTAAAATACAAGGTATACTCAGTACTCTACGTGCAACATAGTATTTCCTCCAGATGGCGTACGAGTGCGTCAAGCAAGTAGCAGGCTCCAGAGATCAACAAAGGCAGCTGTTCTCCATTCTGAAGCCTAGCTTAGTCTGATCTCAACCCAGTACTGCAAATCTAAGCCAGCTTCCATTTCTTATGCTCTCATCACAAAGTATAGCACTGAATCGCATTCCCATTCAATGCCTTCGTCTCCGTGAAAAGTTAGAGACTAGCTGGAGCAAGACATCTCGGCCAATTGTGTTTTTTTTTTCCTTTCTTTTCCTTTGGCTGTAAATAGAAAGCTTCAAAGTTCACACATCTGTAATCTATTCTATAATTAATGAAGTTGACACCTTCTTGTGCCGGTTCTTAAAGAAAAATCTCTAGGATTCTGAACGATCCCACTGATCTTAAGTGTTAAGGTACCTGGGAGAAAACCGCTGCTTTTTGTTGAATAGTTCGTTGCTCGATCACGCGCTGATCGATGTGAAGCGTAAGTGTTAAGGTACTGGCTAACAAGGTCATTGCGACATATATATGCGCTAGTAGGATGTTATGTTTTCCAAATTCAAGCCTCTTCTCTAATACAGTATTCTGCAGGAGCGCAGTTGCTGCCATCTCCTTTCGTTCAAAGATGTGTGCATAATCGTAGAGATTTTCTGAATCAGGCATTGTTATGCGTAATTCGGTCGTGGTCAGCTGCATTTTCAGCGTGATTAGTTGAAGTTGTCCTCGTCCTGCACCACGGTTCATTCTTACTTCCGGTGCAACAAGTCATGCACGGACCACGTCGTCTCTGAAACTTTTAGTGCAACGAGTCCTGCATGCCCGATATCAGCAGGTTGATGGTGCTTCATCTTCTCCAATCTTCAGGCTCTTTTACATCATCATTGTCATCGACTTCATACTCCTGCCGGGGCCATTAATTCACTACCACAACCAGGACAGGCTCTCGAAGCTAGCCTGCATACGATGCTCCGTGGCCCAATAAGCCCGAATATCACGCTCACACGACCCAAGGACTCAAGCTAGCTTGCTCAGTTGCTCCTTGGCCCAATAAACTTGTTTAAGCTAAAGAAAATAATTTAGACTAACAGGTAATAATTTTCCAACGTAATTCAAAAAATATAAACAGATCTACATCTCAAGCTCTAAATACTCTGTCCACGGTTCATCGTTTTGAACAATTACACGGTCTCCAAAACATAACTTTGATTTCTATTTTCTATGAAAATATTTATTAAAAAAATAACATATTTATACTTTTATAAAAGTATTTTTCAAGAAAAATCTAATTATATGATTTTTTATATTCCTAAATTTAACAAGTTAAAACTTATTTAAAATTTATATTCCCAATGTTTGATCAAAACATCATCTAAAATAAGTTTCTTTTTCAACCGGAGGGAGTATGAAACATAGAGATTATTAATTAGATAAATACATACAAATAAAAAGGGGATGTAGCTCAAATGGTAGAGCGCTCGCTTTGCATGCGAGAGGCACGGGGTTCGATCCCCCGCATCTCCATAGTTATTTTTTTTTTCCTTCTGTTTAGCCTGTGTCAATGCTATATATTTGGTTCTCTTTTTTTTTTTTCAAGGGAAATTGTTCTCCTTTTGCCCAACCTCATCAAAACTGCTGGTTTGACTTGTGCTATCTTATATTACTATGATATCATTGCCACTGTAGAACCCATTTTTGCCATCTTAGCGAACCATTGGTCAGGATATTCCTTCAGTTCGTGGACACTGCATCTCCGGGTAACTTGCAAGCAAGTATGTTGCTGCTCCATGACTAGGAGAGATTAGATGCAGAGGTTTAGAATTCCTTCGTCCTGGTTAAGGAATCTGGCGACCTAAAACACCTTTTACTTCACGAACTAAACACAGAGGCAGAAAGCAGGCGAGAAATGAGGTTAACTACTGAACCAAACACACGCCTGATATTACCTGCGGTACAAGCAACTTGTTATTTGTTTGACTTTCTATTTGAGACTTGGTTACGAATACTCGAAGTGCAGTCACAGTACTGTTATGTCAAAATCGGATTCGGGCCAACGCACTGCTCACATGTCTATATGCAGAAACGTTGATGCTTCTTCAAGGTTAAGTTTGAGCAGCATCTAAACAATCTCCCATCGAGAGGGACCCTGTCAAAATAGGATCCTCTAACAGGTGATGTACATTCGGTTAGGTTAGCCAAATCGCCTTCGGTCGTCGTCAGAATAAAGAAAGAACATCATAAGAGTCGAGTAAAGAGATTAGAATTTGAAGAAGAATGAAAATGTAAAAGCAAATGATAGATTCGATTGAAATATCCTCAACTGACCATGAGGCGCTGCTTTATAGAGGTGGGATGGTTTTATCCTTATACAGGAACAGATTCTTAAGTTAAAAAAGAAATTAGAATCAATCTTCTAAAATTTTTTTTAAACCGACACCACCGAAGTATACGGTAAAGTGTCAGATACGGAGTCTCCGGTAAAGTTGCGAAATGTTCGTCGTGTAAATTCGAAAACTTGAGAGGGTTCACCGGACAGTTCGGCATAGTGCCGGACACTCCGGTGGGCTTTATGTCCTGACCCGAGATGGTTTGATGGACAGTCCGGCACGCTGTCGGATGCTCTGGTGAGCTAAAAAGCTCCCATCCGAGAAGGTTTGACGGACAGTCCGACACGCTGTCGGACGCTCTGGTGGGCTAAAAAGCTCCAACTCGAAAAGAGTTGCCGGACAGTTTAGTATGTTGTCAGATGCTCCGATGCCGAATAGTTCAGCCTTGTGCCGAACAATTCAACGAGCCAGATGCTCCAAACTCGAAAGGGCCTACCAGACCTTTCGACAATGTGCTAGATACTCGGTAGCTTTGATTTTTTGGGTGCCAAGAAGTACGGAACCATGACCAAGTATGTATAACAGTTTCAGTAGCTGACCTGATGCATGAAAGAAAATTACTGATGAATGTAATGCCGTGCTAGAGATGCATCTCATCGTGACTGCTACTTTGCCAGAGGAGTATTGTCGTTTTCCGTCGAAAAAAGTACAGTAGCTGTTATCGTTTTCGTCAGAAGAGAAACCGATCTCGATCAGTCCTGGCAAGGAGCAGTCAGTCACGATGGCACGCTAAGCAGGGAAATCGACTATAGCGTGCGGGAATCATATGTTTCACACGAATGAACAAGACCGGACGTTCAGATGTCTTGACGATTGCTGATTCCTGTAACTGGTTGGCAGAAACACCCTCCAATTTGAAGCTGTCACATGTTTCTTTCTTTTCTTGCTCGAGACAGAGAAAACTCATATTTGACAGTTTCGACTTGAAGCTACAGGAGTGATAAATTCCTAGTTTGACACCCGAGCTTTTTTTATTTAATGAATTTTGCATAATTGGGCCACTATTGCCCATCCAGTGTGTTAATTCTTAGTAAGCAGTGGGTGAACTGTCAAGCGATTTTTATGCAGTGAGTTCAGAGTCTCTCTTCTTTACAGGAAGACCAATTCCTACTGTCAGATTTAACATACGTCCACTCCGTAATTGGTTGGCCTGTCACCCGTTTCCTCATCAGCCACCCAAGACTGAAACAGCCGGCGTTGCTGCCAGACGAGCAAGAACGATCCCAAACAAGATCCAGAGTGTCATGACCCAGGAGCTGGTTATTGCTGGAAGAGGGTCCTCCTCGAGGGCTTGACCAAAACCTCCTGCACGCCCGCGGCCTGCAGCGGTGCAGCCCTCTCTCTCTTCTATAAAAACCCTGCTCCACCGTCTCTTCGTCAGCAACCAGCCACTGCTCGGCTCCCCGAAGAAACAGAGAGGGAAGAGAGATCATGGAGAGACGTGCGCCTCCGCAGCCATCCCCTTCCCCGCCTCCTGCTTGCTCGCCGTCGTCCTCCAACTCCTCGTCGATCTCCTCCGCCGAGATTGCTCCTCCGCGCTGCAAGAGGGCCAGGAGGAGCCACAATCAGAAGAGCGGCGTCAAGCAGGGCGCCAGGAAGGCCAAGAGGCCCAAGAAGGAGGAGGAGCCGACGACTTGCGCTGATCCCCCGAACCCCAGTGCCGCCGCCGCCGCCGCTGTCGCCGGGAAGCGGAGCTCCATCTACAGGGGAGTGACCAGGTACATACGCGCCTGCCCTCTCCGTATACCTTCGTCGACGACTATCGATTTCAGCCATTTGTTTCCTCTCCTGATAGCGGAAAATTTTCAGCGTTTTGCACTCTCGATTTCAGTTTTGTTTCAAGATGCTAATAGGAAAAGTTCAGACATTTTGCATTCTGGTTTCAATTGCCGATATATGTTTGTTCTCGTCCTTTCGATCTCGATCCGAAATTCCCTGCGGATCACCCTGCATTGTTGCCGCTCAATTTGACAAAAATGCAACTCCGAATCGACGGACCGAATGACCTCCGCCCCCATAATTCCGCCTCGTACGATGCGCACCCATTTCTCATTCCATTCTTTTGGCAGCCTGCTGGTTGCTCGGGTTTACGATTGATTTGACTGCTAATCTTCACTTGCATGACGCACAGCACGGTCCTTTCGTCACTCGATTCTGGACTGTAATTCTGTAAACTGCCTCTTTCCGCTGCTCAACTTCAGGAGCTCTTTTTGCCGAAAGTGCAGCGACATGCAACAAGTGAAGACCGATTCTTGAATTCACAACGGCCTCTCTCCTTCCGTCCTTGGCTGCTCCACTGCACGCTTATTTCGTCAACAAAAAGAACGTTTTCGGATCGCTGGGAAGTAGGAAGTTAGTTGACCTGCATTACTTCAGCCTCCTGTGTATTGATTTAGTCAATTCTTACTGCTGGATGATGAAAGCCGTCCAGTGCTGTTAAATTTTACTATTGTAATGAATCAATGCTGCTTGCTCACCAACGACTAACGCGTGGCGTTGCATGCGTGAAAACAGGCACAGGTGGACGGGCAGGTTCGAGGCTCATCTCTGGGACAAGCACTGCCTCACCTCTCTCCAGAATAAGAAGAAAGGCAGGCAAGGTGCGTGCTTGCTCTTACTTTTGCCAGAATCTCAGATGCATTTGCATTGCATGCACTTCTCTCCAAGTTGAATCATAAATTGTCTCAATTCTCAAGTACTTTTTTCTTTTATTTATATTTTCTTTAAAAAAAAAGAGAGAGATGAAATCATAAGTCTAATTAATCAGAGGAATGTACAGTAATACCAACAGTTACCCATGTTCTTGTCTTTTGCAACGATCCTGATGCCTCTGCTATTAGTATAAAGCTCACAGTTAAAAGTGCACCGAATTTTTTAAGGCTGACATTCTGATCAGACTTTTTTTTTTTTCCTGTTATCGTTGGGGGACCTTACCTGGTGCTCTGCATGTGACTGTGATCTACTGCTGCTTGGTGCTCAATAGTCTATTTGGGTAAGTCCCACAAACAAGTACTGCTAAATATATCTAAGCTGTCTTTGCCCTATTCATGTTACTTGTCGCACGATCGTTTTGTGATCTGCATCCTTGTCTTAACACGGAACCAAATATCAATGATCTGCAGGAGCTTATGACAGTGAGCAGGCAGCTGCTCGTGCCTATGACCTTGCGGCTCTGAAATACTGGGGCCCTGAAACTGTGCTCAATTTCCCTGTAAGTTCCCAAAGCTGTTATCCCACTGTTTGAAGGAATTATTTGGTCCTTATGGGCAAGTTTGATATTTGTGGAGTTAAACACATATGTAGTGTTCTGTTTCCTGTTTATCGAGCAAGCCAGGATACTTCTAATCAGTAGCAAAGGCCTGTATTTGTATTCGTGAACATTTTTTTTCTGCACGTTTACATGAATATGACAGCTAGTGGATGACATTGAGCAATGACTTCACAACCCTGTCGGCTTGTTTATGTAGTGTAGGAATCATGTAAGCCAAGACAAGACCAGCCTTGAATGTGTTGGTTGCTGGCAAGTCGTAGGAGCTAGTAACTGTCCGTCAAAGTTGGTTGTCCGCACGAATGTTAACCATCAGCCGAAATCAAATGAATATTGGAATCATATACTCCAAAAATGATGAGTTGTTGAATCTGAAACAGGTCGAAGATTACGTGAACGAGAGATTGGAGATGGAGGGAGTGTCTCGGGAGGAGTACCTGGCCGCCCTCCGCCGCCGGAGCAGCGGCTTCTCCAGGGGCGTTTCCAAGTACAGAGGCGTCGCCAGGTATACCAACTAAACACCAGTATAATTCTCACTAGTCATATCACTAAACTCTGTCTTAAGCACTTAACCCCACATTAGCCATTAGGATTATGGGATCAAAGAACCTGCCAAAATGTGCAATTCACTGCAGAGTGACTCAAAAGCAGGAACCCTATGCTCTGTGCTCGGCTGGCTGGCAGGGCACATGACGAGTTCCACTTGTAAAACTGTAATGCAACGTCAATGACATGCGTCACTTGGCTATGCAACGTGTCACAGCCATGTCATGCATGAACTATGAGCTCTTTCTTGCGACGGCTCTGTCTATGCAGCTATGCTGTGTGCCCCACTAGCGTCTGGGAGAAATCAATCACGCTGATCCCTGTTCAGAGATGTCTTCAGTTCTGCAATTCTGTAAAATTTAAAATTCAAACAAAACTCATTGAAGGCATCACCATAACGGGAGATGGGAGGCGCGGATTGGGCGAGTCTTTGGGAACAAGTACCTCTACTTGGGAACATTTGGTATGGCCTCTGTACCTTCGTAGTACCACCAGTCTCACACTCTTTGTTCTTGTTTGATAAAGACAGTTTTAAATAGCATTTAAGTTCGCTAAGCTGTTGTAGAATTCTCCAACTTATTAACTGTGAGATCCACCTAACTTTAACCAGTTTTTATGGTGGTTGATCAACCTAACTTGTACACAATTGAATGGCTTGTGTTTCTTGTTTCCCTTCAATGCAGACTTGATAGGCTGACCCAATCGCCATTCCCTTACTGAACTACTCCCAATATGGATGTTCCTAGGTCTAACCAACATTTTCTTTTGAGTAAAATAAGAAAGAAAGAAAAAAAAACACTTGCTATCGAATCAGATCAGGGTACAGGAACATATACTGATTCAGTTTTCTGGCAAAAGATTGTCTTTTTCTTGACTGACCTAGATCAAGACCATAAGACATTAAGACCAAGATACTATGCTATAAGCAATCCCCAGAAGATTGATTCTCCAGCTTGCGCTAAAATACTAGGCTAAAACAGGCAAATTGCTGGGTCATTAGCAGCCAAAACAGCATGACTTCCAAACGCATGTGACTGGCACGTGATGGGAGTATTCACCTGCCATGCCGGTGCTTGAAGTGGTAATAATAGATGGTACCTAGGGATCTTCAATTGCTCAGAACTGCCGACCTTTTGTTTTCACTTTGCTGTGTGACTCAGCACCATTAGACGGTGATCGCGTCACGTGCGTCAAGCGTGTCCTGTGTGAAAACTAGATCAAGATTCAGTATCCAGAATTGCTGTGGGATATCACCTCTAGCTCGATAAAAAATAGTGGGTTTTCCTCATTTCTTTTTCCCCTAGTTATAAGTCTTAGGTACTTGCAAAGAATTTTTGCATGTCTGGACCGGACACTGACACATGTGCAAGTAGCAAGCAGATCACAGTGGCTCCCATTCAACAACCCTGCATCTGAATATCTGATCAGCTCCTCCAAATGCGCTAACTTCTTGCACTAACTGAAGTCATTTAGACATCATCAGTTCACAATTTTTTACAAATTGAATATAATGATTCTTACTAAAGCCATCAGTATGCTTAATCCTTTATTTTACCCCAAATGTGTAAAATCTCAAAAGAATGATCTGTGCTGATTCTGATAAACTAAACATTTTTCTCTTTCTATACAGATACCCAAGAGGAGGCAGCCAAGGCCTACGATCTTGCCGCCATTGAGTACCGTGGAGCCAATGCGGTAACCAACTTCGACATCAGCTGCTACCTGGACCACCCGCTGTTGCTGGCGCCGCTGGAACAGGATCCACAGGTGGTTCCATCAACACCCAACGAAGAACCACAACCCGACCAAAGTGAAAATGCAGTCAAGGAGTCCGACTCAAGTGAAGCTCAAGAAGACCCAGAATTATGTGAATCTCAAGAAGACCCGGAATCAAGTGAGGCGAAGACGCCGAATGACATTGCAGATCCCCTGATCACAGTTGACGACGGCATCGAAGAGAGCTTGTGGAGCCCCTGCATGGATTACGAACTGGATACCATGTTAAGATCTACCTTCAGCAGCTCAACCAATCTGAGCGAGTGGTTCAACGAAACGGCCTTCGATTGCAGCATCGGGTACCCGTTCGAGGCTGACGAAGGCAGCAACGATGGCGCTGGTCTTGCAGAATTCAGTTTGTTTGATCTGGGTGTGATAAGCTGAAGGACGTTTCAGATATGGAAGAGGGTATACATCCGCCAAAGACGATCAGTGTGTGCAACTGAACATCCTGTGTCATGTGTCTCAGTGTCCGTGTGAGATGGCCAAGGAGGTTTTCACGTTTCAGTTGTCCTTCTTGGATATACCTATTTGTCTCACGCCGCTGCGGTGGCGAAGCTGAAACTGTAGATGTCTGCTCAATGTTCTTTAGTTCTTTCAGTTCCCCCAGGATGGTTGCTGCAAGTGATTTTCTCATTTAGCCTAGATTCAACTAATCATATCTAGTTTTCAAGGCTGTAGCCCTAGTAATTCCAGATCAAGATGTTAACAAATAAACTTGCTCCATTTGGTGACTTCGTTACGAATGCCGGTTAACAAATAAAGTTTCACATTGTGCTGATGTATGAAGAATTTAAAAAGACAAATTGCATGAGGATAAATTGATTCAAAATTATGATGGGGTAAAAAAAACAAAAACATAATTTATGGGGTTATTTAAACTTTAGCTATATTTGAGAGGAGTAAGCAGAATAGAGTTTGTTTAAATACAATTGCATACTCGGTGATAGAAATCCCGACAATATTTGGCTGACTGACGGACTGAGCGTAACGCGGCGATGGCGGCGATGCCGATCAACAAACAAAAGTCGCATCACGCAAGAGAAATCAAGCGCGAGGGCCCTCAGTCCCTCGTCAACTGCTGCTGGTTCAAAATCTCTCGAAGAAACACTCCTACAAGCAGGTAAAGAACTCGGGATACAGCAAGCACGCCGCATCGACAGCGATCAGCAACACCTCCTTAGCGAATCAATGGAAACTGGGCATGCACAGGTCTGAGATTGGTTATGACACCCTATTTCTAAGATGCACTGTGACTGAATCAGTAGCTGATACGCAATTATATAACTTTTAGCGGCAACGCGGCAAAAATCTTCATGATCCAACATCGGTTTACAGCCACAAGCGAAGCAAGCAGCGAAAAACCAAAGCTCAAATTCACAAGCAAACTTAGAAGCAGAACAAAAACTCAGCACGTTGTCACCTACGCGGTCCTCTCTGTCTAAACCACAAATGCAAACGGGTAAGTACATAAAGTATTAAGCAAGCTCTAACACTAAGCAAGAGCATATGTATAGATGCACATTTGGTTATAGCAAAGATGAGACTACGGGATACAATTTTTGCAAAAAACTAGTTTTTATGTAGGGTTCACTACATAAATTTTTTTTAAAGGGAAGCGAAAATATTTGTTGTCCATATTTTTAAAGGGAAGAGAAAATCCTGTCGGTACCCCCATTTTAGTCGAGTCTTTCGGCACAAAACCATAACAGCTCAGACACACAGCCTACACTTTCTAAAATACGGGTAGCTACACCCACTCACACACCAAGGATGTTACAGAGAAAACTAATCGTAGGGTGGTCGAATAATAGCATATCAATACCGTGAACGGCCACTCTGAAAGGATTTTACACTCTGCAGAGATTGTACACTATACTCACAGGCTATGCCTTCTTTCGCGAGCAAAAAAAGCATAACATTTACCCCATAACTACATAAGCTTCCACAGATTCCACCCAAGACGCATCTAAAGGCTATCGATCAGGGTTTCACTCCTGATGATGCGACGGTACATTCTCGGAGCCGGATCGTGAAGATTTATCACAGTCACGTCTTTTTCTGGTCCCCTTCTCTACACTGGGTATTACCAAATCAGAGGCTATATCCGTGGGCTTACGGTCCCATGATGCGGGCAATTATATGGTCGAAAGCCAGGCAGCGAGTTATCTCACGCATTGCTTCTGGCCTCTTGTGTCCTACAGACTCAATGTGAAACACCTACATAGCGGGGATAAGTCCCTCCCATTTGTCGGGTTCTGTGATTGCACGAAATTATTAAGCCGATCGCTAACGAACCGGTCTTTATATGGCACAGGCAGCGTACTCATCCACGACAGGTGGACCAAACCGAACTCTACACACTCAACACCATCACCTTTTGTGAGACCCGCCCCACGACCAGAGTCACCCATCTTCACCTAGCACAAGTTACACTAATCTCACCTCATTTTATTTTATTCACACCACCAAACACACTTTAACGTATTTTGTAAATAAATAGTGTATGGTGTGGTGGTGTGGCGATGCAAAACATTGCAAGAGGGTTTCTAAGCATTCTAATAACAAAGCAACTTTTCGTTCATTAAAGTATTTTAACGACGGAATCTTATGGTTAACAAGGAGGGTATCGTCAACGAGTAATCAAGGTATTTAATATTAATGTCTAGCAACTGACACTAATATCAGTAAAACAATCAATCAAATAGGATTATAACTAACACAATGTTTTGAATCAAAGTATTATGCATAGCAGTATAGGTAGGCACCATAGGAGCATTAACAAAATATAGGTTCAATATGATTAAGGAGTTAGAGCTTGCCTGCAAACTCCTAATCTTCGGAGCTTGAGGTCGGAGCTTCTTCTTCAAGATCCTAGTCTTCAGTCTCTGGCTTCGCGTCCAATTTTTTGTGCTTCTCTTCATACGCAGTCCTCCTGGCTCCTCTTGAGACATAGACTCTTTCTTACACTCAGCGATATCTAAGCGAAAAGAAACGTCTAATAAATCTACCAAAAAAGAAACAAAGCTCAAGAAGAAGCGATAAAATCCAATGGACTCTGAACATGAACCAAATGAAAACCAAAGAAAATAACCGGCAAAGTTTATGCATGAGGTGGCAGCTATTGCATTCTAGATTATTTTAAACACTTTTATTTAGCGCTTAAGCGGATACATGGGTGAGTTCAGTGTGTATTGTGCATTGTTCAGTGTGTGTGATACTAATGCCTTTATACAAGGAAGCATATCTACAGTGAGTAGCTTACCCCTATTTATTAGTGACTAACTACTAGATTTATGTTAAGCAAATTTTACTCATTGTTAAGTGATCATGGGGGTGAGTTATGCGGATTCTCGTAATACAGACTCGTGAACGAGTGTCTGTTTAGGCCCAGACTCACACTAGTTAGGGCTGGTGTCCATGTGCATGTATATGCAGGCGAGATGCATGTATATAGATGGCAGCAATTTGGATTAGCAACTACAGTGTGCTATGCTTTATTGCCTATCTTCTATATGCATGAAACCAATGGTGATTGTAGATTAATTACTTTATTTCTATAGTATGCTGTGGCTTTCTGATAATTACTAAATTCTATCCTTATAAATGACTACTAAGCTTATGTGTGTTATAAGAACTAATGCATGTGAATGCAGGGTAAGATAATCATATCTGCTGTAATCACTTAATTCCTAATATATATGTAGGTAGTCTAGTGTTTAGCTACTAATTAGTAGATTCTAATTTTTAACTAATTTACATTGAGCTAACACGGTATGTGTGCTGATGCATGCTAGCTAGAGGTGGGATGCGTATGCATGCTATTTTTATATTTACTTCCTAATATTTAGCTACTAGCTATATGACTCTAACTCTAAATTATATTACATAGAGCTAACATTAACATGTGCACTAATATATGCTAAGGATTCTTTCAAAATCATGCTAAGTGATTACAGATTAATTACTATCTTAATTTATATAATTTTACAACTAAAGTTAAAAGTGGTCCATGTACCAATATACACTAATGCAGACTACAAGCATGTTGATGTGGTTACTTATTAATGATTAATGACTAGTTACCAAACTTTTACATTTAAGCTACTACCCTAGTATAGGTTACCCGTGCTCTAATGCATGCCGAGAGCATAGTGAGGTGCACCCTAAGTATGACATGAATTTATGTTTAATTACATTCTGCGATAAATACTATACTAATGAGGCCCGTAGGTATTTGTGTACGGATGCAGGCGTGTGTTCTTTTATGTGTCATCCTATTTTAGTGCTCGAATGATTTTGTGGGTGAGCTATGCTGGTGGCTTAAGCTACAGACAGTGAGGTACATAGTGCACTATATTTGCTATTTAACTTCTATACACGTGCAAGTTATTCTATGCTATTAGTAATTAGCTGTTAATCATATAATTTTAACCTTAAATTAGATTACTTAGTGCTAACATGGGTATTCATACTGATGTGTGCTAAATAATGAAGTCATGCTAAGGTGGGAATACACTAGCTTATTATGAATCTATGCTTAGAAATGCATCATGATTAAAGACGCGCTAACATCGATAAAACCAATAGAAGAAACAAACAATTAAACTCCGCGAAGAACTTACTATTAACACAAACCAGCAAGATCAGATGTTGGCTAAGGTTTGAATGACTTGATGTGGTGGAGCTCGAGATAACGGTCCCACGGTGTATTGGTTGCTGTGAACAGTATTGGGACGTGACGGTGGTGAGGCAAACAGGGTGCCTAGGCTGGAGTTCAGAAAAGGCCCCGTGGACATGCTATCTGGCTCGTGTCCACGGCTGTCGGGTGTGTGCAGACGTGAAACAAAGAACAGACCCTGTGGTCATGAGGTTTGGCCTGTGACCTCGACCGTTAACTTGACAATGTCGGTGATCTGTGAACGTGCTGTGGGTCACACTGTGGGCGCCGTATCTAGGCTTCAGGACACGTGAGTGAAGCTCGGCAGTGACCCAGCTCTGGGGCGCATGGTAGACACAGTGTTCGAGCCCGTGACACGTGACCGTGTCCATGTACACAGGGTTGTGACCGTGTTTGTGGACACGTGACCAGTGATGTGTCAGTGCTCATGTCTGTGGACACGAGGCTGTGACCGTGTCCGTGCCTGTGCCTGTGGACACATGACCGTGTCTGTGTCTGTGGACACATGCCTTGGGCCAGCTGTGACCCGGCTCGGGATCACAGGGTCGTGACCGTGTCCAAGGCCGTGGACATGCACTAACGGTCAACAAGCGATCTATCACTAGTCTACATGTGGACCTTGTGCACAGAACCAATTGCAGTGGTGCTCAAGCAGTTGTCAGGTGGGGTCATGCGGCCCACTAGCCAGAGGCCAGGGCCGCGCTTCCTTCTTGCGCGCGCGTGCCAGTGGTGCAGCCCGGCGCGGTGCCCTGCCGGAGCTACGCCGGCGTTGGCCAGGAGCCACGGGCGGTGAGCGCGATGGTGAGGCCGGTGAGGAGCTCGCCGTTGCTGGTGGCGAGCTGGGTTGGCAACAGTGGTGTGTCGGAATTGCGCGGGGTGGCGGTGTCGGTGCGGCGCGCGCCGAGCAACTAAACAAGGCGTGCGGCGGCAGTATGGCGTGTTCGATATGCTTCGATGGGGTGTCAGGAGGCTGCAAAAGTGTAGCTCACGTCGTGATGAGCGCATTAGCACAAGCATTAACCAAATCGGGTTTACGGGTAGTAAGGTACGGATATTTAGTAGAAAAGAACCTAACTGTAGTCATCTAAAAATAATCAGAGACTAATCTGTAATTAACAGGAGATTAACATAGGCCTATATCTCATCACAGAAAAGCCTAGGGGTCTGAGTGTAAAGAGGACTGGGCTGTATTGAAAAATAATACAGAAGTTGAGGGTCCCTGTCCATGTACCTTAGTTAAATATTAAAATCAAAGAAGTACGAGGGTGTTTTTGTAAAAAGGGGTCTTCACCGTGAGGGAGGCTGCTTCATTCTCCAAAGTGGTAGACAGAGACCACAGCTTCGTGGACCACGGCCGGAGAGCCGGTCCACGAGCTCTGTCGTGGACCTCAGCCACGGCGAGGCGGCTAGTTGGCCGGAGGAGCATGGGCTCCAGGCGGGGGAGCACGAGGGCGTCATGGCGAGCTCCATAGCGGGCACGACGGGGTCGACGAGGTGACGTAGCGCGCCGGCGACGGAACCCAGTCAGCGCGCAACGGGTGGCGCGTGGCGCCGGGCCTGCAGCGGCGCAAGGAGAGCACGGGGCCGGCGCAGGAGTGAGA